>OX123191.2:27022789-27295239 GCA_944739405.2 Euclidia mi | reverse complement strand
AGATATGAAGAGAACCATTCCAGTGCTTTGGAGGAGATCATAAGATAGGATAGATAGGAGGATATCGTGACTGACGGTATTGAAGGCGTTTTAGAAGTCAACCAAGACCAGCACAGTGATCTTGGTATCCTCCACGCCCGCCCTTATATCGCCAGTCACTTTAAGCATAGCGGAAACGGTGCTATGCTCAGGTCTAAACCCGGATTAGAAAGGACTGAGGACATTGTTTTCATGCACAAACTGAGACAGTTGTTTATGAACACAAGCCTCAAGGACTTTGGAAAGGAAAGGGAGGATAGATATAGGTCGAATGGTTGGGAGTGACAGGATTAGACACTTTGGGCAACGGCCGAACATAGGCTTTGCGCCAAATCTCCGGAAATTGCCCAGAGTCAAGGGAGTGGTTAATGATGTAGGTAATAGCAGGAAGGACATGGTCTAAAATGGTGACACTCATGTAACGGCCAACATGATCACAGCCAACCGCTTTTGATTTAATAGAGAGGATAATCTTTTTAATCTCCGCCTCAGCTACTGGAGAAAAATTAAAAGGGGTTATATTAGGGTGAGCTAAGCCATCGATGTAGTCTACCGTTCGTCTCATAGTCTGGCGATTAAACAGTGGTGTAGAAACAAAATGAATGTTTATATCATCCAGACTTAGACCCCGCGGCGGATCTATATGACTCGCTTTGCCGATACCTAGACTTCCTAAGAACTTCCAGATATCGGCAGGGGAAGAGGAAGAAATATTACTAAAAATGTGGCGGCGTTTAGCATTCCGTATCATTTGATTGCAGCGATTCCTGGCCACTTTGTAAATGACCCAGTTCTCATCACAACGATCCCGTTTGAATTTGCGAAAAGCGCGGTCCCTACGTCTCATCGCCATCTGAACCCCTCGTGTCAACCATGGTGCAGGAGGTCACTTTAATTTGATTTTTCTTATTGGAGCATGGACATTGTATAAGTTCAGAACGATTTCATTGAAGATGTTAACTTTGGCATCAATAGTAGCAGCAGCCTCCAGAGGCACCCAATCAATTTTCGAAGCATCCATTAGCAGGTTATCAACATTCATACGGGCAAAACAACGCCTGTACAGTACTTTAGGTTTAGGTTTAGGAGGTTTAAGGATATAGGAGATATAGATGAGGTCGTGATGGGAAAAGCCAGGAGCAGGATGTTGGCCGTGGGAGGACACAAGGGATGGGGCTGAGGTGATGATCAAATCTAGCCATGTATCATCACTGTGGATATTGTGATGTGTGGCCTTCATAGGAAGAATATGTAGACCAACAGATTCGATCATGGCTAAGAGTTTTCGGGAACGATAGGAGTTGGGAGAAAGGAGATCAGTATTTTAATCACCCATTATGATATGGTGTTCATAATCAGATCAGAAATTCTAAATTGGTGAAGTAATCAATATTAGGGGAACAGTAAATTACACCAAGAATGGTACGCGCTCCTTTGACACAAACCTCAATGAAAAGGAATTCAGCAGCAATAGTGGAAGAAGAAGAGGTAATAACTTTATAAGGAAGGTCACTGCGTAGGCAGATGGCAACACCACCACCCCTTTTACCAGAACGATCATTCCGAATTAGAATGTAACCGGTTAGGGGGAAAGTGGTGGAAAGAAGTTGAGGCTTGAGCCAACTCTCAGAGACCAGTATGGCATGGACGTTTGTCTGAGTAAAAGCCTCAACAAGATCACTATGATGACTCGGCAAACTTTGGGCGTGTCGGCAATCGTTGAATGTGGCAAACATTCAACGATTTGTGACATTGCAGACTGAAGGTTCCACGAATAAAGTCACCAAGTGTCTCTGTTACCGAACAAAAACTATGAATGACGATTCATCATCAGATGTCATAAAAAAAATGTTATGTACTAAATAAATACGTAAAATAAATAAAAATATATATTTTAAATAAAAATGAATAAAAATATAAATACAAGTATAATATAACTAAAATAAAAACAATATATCTGGGTGCAAAACTCACATCCCTGCACCACCCGCCAGCTGACACCAACACAAATTACTTACTACAACATTAAAAAGAAGTCACAAATTAAAGCTCAGATTATACAAAGAAAAGAAGGTTATAATATTAGCAAATCCTGGAAAGTGATATTAATAAAACATGCCAGTACATTTCCGAACGCAATATTTTGCGATGACATTAAGCGTCAATATGTCAAAGTGACAGCAGAGTGTGAATGTGAAAAAACTAAGTTTAGCAAATGAATGGCAAGTGAAGTTAATATAAATTATTTTGTAAATTTCGGGTAAAGAAAAGTAAACATACACTCATGAATTGCATAACAAGTAATGCGTTAAGTAACTTGAAACACAAAATGTCTATTTCAAACGAAAGTAAATGCAAAGATATTTAAAAGTTCTAATTACGTCGGGTCGAAGCTTTGATGTGGATGTTCGCTGTCACGACGCTCTCACCTCCCTGACGAACAGCAGGACGGGGATCACCTTTCGTCTGCGGATGTTTGGACATCAGTGGTTTCAACTCGTCCAAAGACGTTATTTTGTACCGAGTGCCATCCGCCGCTTTAATGTTTATGACACTGTCTTGTGTCCAACACGCTCTGATGCCGAAATGTGCTCGCGCCCCGGTGAATGTGGTCTGCCTAGCCCTAGTTAGGAACTCCTTGACCGTAATCGAGGAGCCTTTTAACTTCGTTTTCTCCCTCCAGACAGCAGCCTTCATATCCAAACTACTGAACCGCACCAGAATGGGACGATGACGGTCCTTAGTGATTTTTACAAGCCTGTGACATACCTTAAAGGTTGTTTGTGGAGCTGCTGATATGGCCAACCTCTTTATATACACTTTTGAATGCCACGTAACATATCGGTTGTAAGCGTACGCCAAGTTATAAGTCTGACACCACGTGACATGTCGACTCGCAGTTCCTAAGCCAAGTCAGAAGAAAAGCTCCCCGAATTACGAAGGGTTTCATAGCCAGTATAGTCTTCTAAGGATTGAATCATGCTTCACTACATTTATGCTTTAAGTGATTGCTTGGATTCCACTCCTTAGTCAAGGTCCGGTACTTTCAATTGAAAAAACACCAGTAGAACCGAAAGTGTGATACAGAGACTTTCATGGAAAAATCTTAATCCCAACCTATAAGTATGGAAAACTCTTTCGTTACATCATATCTTTTTGTATTTGAATTTTTTTTATTTGTGTTAAACCAACAGAAAAATCTTTTAATAGAAACCTTATCTGTTAAGTGAGGGTTTCTGTGAGAACCGTCCACCATAAAATTCGTTTAGACGTTCACTTCTAAAGTCAATATTTTGTAACCTTGAGAAACAAAGATGTATTTATATCTTAAATTCGTTTATTAAGAAAATTTAGACACACAAGACAAGTATAATATAACTAAAATAAAAACAATATATCTGGGTGCAAAACTCACATCCCTGCACCACCCGCCAGCTGACACCAACACAAATTACTTACTACAACATTAAAAAGAAGTCACAAATTAAAGCTCAGATTATACAAAGAAAAGAAGGTTACAATATTAGCAAATCCTGGAAAGTGATATTAATAAAACATGCCAGTACATTTCCGAACGCAATATTTTGCGATGACATTAAGCGTCAATATGTCAAAGTGACAGCAGAGTGTGAATGTGAAAAAAACTAAGTTTAGCAAATGAATGGCAAGTGAAGTTAATATAAATTATTTTGTAAATTTCGGGTAAAGAAAAGTAAACATACACTCATGAATTGCATAACAAGTAATGCGTTAAGTAACTTGAAACACAAAATGTCTATTTCAAACGAAAGTAAATGCAAAGATATTTAAAAGTTCTAATTACGTCGGGTCGAAGCTTTGATGTGGATGTTCGCTGTCACGACGCTCTCACCTCCCTGACGAACAGCAGGACGGGGATCACCTTTCGTCTGCGGATGTTTGGACATCAGTGGTTTCAACTCGTCCAAAGACGTTATTTTGTACCGAGTGCCATCCGCCGCTTTAATGTTTATGACACTGTCTTGTGTCCAACACGCTCTGATGCCGAAATGTGCTCGCGCCCCGGTGAATGTGGTCTGCCTAGCCCTAGTTAGGAACTCCTTGACCGTAATCGAGGAGCCTTTTAACTTCGTTTTCTCCCTCCAGACAGCAGCCTTCATATCCAAACTACTGAACCGCACCAGAATGGGACGATGACGGTCCTTAGTGATTTTTACAAGCCTGTGACATACCTTAAAGGTTGTTTGTGGAGCTGCTGATATGGCCAACCTCTTTATATACACTTTTGAATGCCACGTAACATATCGGTTGTAAGCGTACGCCAAGTTATAAGTCTGACACCACGTGACATGTCGACTCGCAGTTCCTAAGCCAAGTCAGAAGAAAAGCTCCCCGAATTACGAAGGGTTTCATAGCCAGTATAGTCTTCTAAGGATTGAATCATGCTTCACTACATTTATGCTTTAAGTGATTGCTTGGATTCCACTCCTTAGTCAAGGTCCGGTACTTTCAATTGAAAAAACACCAGTAGAACCGAAAGTGTGATACAGAGACTTTCATGGAAAAATCTTAATCCCAACCTATAAGTATGGAAAACTCTTTCGTTACATCATATCTTTTTGTATTTGAATTTTTTTTATTTGTGTTAAACCAACAGAAAAATCTTTTAATAGAAACCTTATCTGTTAAGTGAGGGTTTCTGTGAGAACCGTCCACCATAAAATTCGTTTAGACGTTCACTTCTAAAGTCAATATTTTGTAACCTTGAGAAACAAAGATGTATTTATATCTTAAATTCGTTTATTAAGAAAATTTAGACACACAAGACAAGTATAATATAACTAAAATAAAAACAATATATCTGGGTGCAAAACTCACATCCCTGCACCACCCGCCAGCTGACACCAACACAAATTACTTACTACAACATTAAAAAGAAGTCACAAATTAAAGCTCAGATTATACAAAGAAAAGAAGGTTACAATATTAGCAAATCCTGGAAAGTGATATTAATAAAACATGCCAGTACATTTCCGAACGCAATATTTTGCGATGACATTAAGCGTCAATATGTCAAAGTGACAGCAGAGTGTGAATGTGAAAAAAACTAAGTTTAGCAAATGAATGGCAAGTGAAGTTAATATAAATTATTTTGTAAATTTCGGGTAAAGAAAAGTAAACATACACTCATGAATTGCATAACAAGTAATGCGTTAAGTAACTTGAAACACAAAATGTCTATTTCAAACGAAAGTAAATGCAAAGATATTTAAAAGTTCTAATTACGTCGGGTCGAAGCTTTGATGTGGATGTTCGCTGTCACGACGCTCTCACCTCCCTGACGAACAGCAGGACGGGGATCACCTTTCGTCTGCGGATGTTTGGACATCAGTGGTTTCAACTCGTCCAAAGACGTTATTTTGTACCGAGTGCCATCCGCCGCTTTAATGTTTATGACACTGTCTTGTGTCCAACACGCTCTGATGCCGAAATGTGCTCGCGCCCCGGTGAATGTGGTCTGCCTAGCCCTAGTTAGGAACTCCTTGACCGTAATCGAGGAGCCTTTTAACTTCGTTTTCTCCCTCCAGACAGCAGCCTTCATATCCAAACTACTGAACCGCACCAGAATGGGACGATGACGGTCCTTAGTGATTTTTACAAGCCTGTGACATACCTTAAAGGTTGTTTGTGGAGCTGCTGATATGGCCAACCTCTTTATATACACTTTTGAATGCCACGTAACATATCGGTTGTAAGCGTACGCCAAGTTATAAGTCTGACACCACGTGACATGTCGACTCGCAGTTCCTAAGCCAAGTCAGAAGAAAAGCTCCCCGAATTACGAAGGGTTTCATAGCCAGTATAGTCTTCTAAGGATTGAATCATGCTTCACTACATTTATGCTTTAAGTGATTGCTTGGATTCCACTCCTTAGTCAAGGTCCGGTACTTTCAATTAAAAAAACACCAGTAGAACCGAAAGTGTGATACAGAGACTTTCATGGAAAAATCTTAATCCCAACCTATAAGTATGGAAAACTCTTTCGTTACATCATATCTTTTTGTATTTGAATTTTTTTTATTTGTGTTAAACCAACAGAAAAATCTTTTTATAGAAACCTTATCTGTTAAGTGAGGGTTTCTGTGAGAACCGTCCACCATAAAATTCGTTTAGACGTTCACTTCTAAAGTCAATATTTTGTAACCTTGAGAAACAAAGATGTATTTATATCTTAAATTCGTTTATTAAGAAAATTTAGACACACCTAACAAATTTACATGATGTAAACAAGTCACAAAAGTTTAATATCATTTATTAGACTTTAAAATTAATTTGAAAAACTATTTATTACTTTTATATTTTAAGTTAATTACATAAATTATTGTTTAAATGGGTAAAACAAACCTAATAAGTGTTCTAACATGATACAAAGAATCTCCTTCACATGTTTCAAAGCTCGATGTCATCGAGGAGTGGAAATGAGGGTGAGGGACAGTCTAAAAAATAAAAAGATTTTCTCCATTGCTTTATAGTGACTGACAAAACGGTTTGTGTAAGTTAAGCAGTCAACTCGCCACTTGACACTTCGCGGGTTCGATCCCCACAAGAGACAACACTTTGTGTGATACATAAAATTGTCGTTTCGATTCTGGGTGTACTTTGTGTTCGTTGGTTGTATGTTTGTAAATACGGCATTTATTCCGAGTGTGGGAGTTGTATTTTAGAAAGAAAGCTTTTATACTCTCAATAATATTTTATTTAATTAAAGAATTGTAAATATGAGAGTTTAAGCACATACTGTTGAACTAAAATCAAAAAGTCAACTACACTTAAATAAATTACATAATTATAACTTACTAGCTTTTGCCCGCCGCTTCGCGCGCGTTATTTTCGGGGTAACACAAATCTACTTTCAGTCTCAAGATGTGTGAAGATACACCTGGTTATTCTAAAGACTTCAGAAACTCTATGGGGTACAAAGTAGCTCGGTCAGTATCCATGACATTATCTACCATTATCTACTGAAAGGTACATAATAACAGCACAATATATCTCTATAAACATTTTCGCATTTTTAATATTAGTAGGGACAATCTTTTCAGCCGTTTAAGCTTATTATATAATTATTAGTTTATATATGCGAACAATTTTATGTAATAAGTCGGGGCAAAAGTATTTTATTATTTGGAATGTATTATTAGTAATCAAACCTCTTTTGCTGTACTGAATGTAACTGGCTGGTTTTTCAACATGCACAATATGACAATATGACATTATGTATGACGTGGCAGTACTGACAGATATGTTAGCACATGCGTAACACTCAATTATTAGCGCATGCGTTCTTACTTCTAAGAGGTAAATTTGTGCCGTACAAACTTCTACCCTCCCTACAATCCCTCCCAGTTTAATTTTTGCAACTTATGGTAGCCTATGTCCGTCTCCATGGTCCAATATATCACTATATTAAATATCAACAAAATCGGTTCAGCCGTTTTAGCGTGAAAACGGAACATACATACATACATACATACATACACACTTTCAAATTTATAATATTAGTAGGGATTTAACTTTCATCTTCATATAAACTCGAAGCCAAGGAAAAGTAAGACCAAGTTTTGCGGAGTACCTGAAATTAAATATGATTTTAATTTTATTAACAACGAAATTTTGTTTGTTGAATATTGTTAAAATTTTGCTTCGACGAGGAAATGATGATATTCTGTTGTCTTTGTAACATTGTAACTTGTATGGGTACAGGTCCTTTTAGACTGTGTACATATACTTCCTTTATTCTTATTTCCTGTACCTTTGTATATATTTTTCATCTATATAATTATTGTATATCTTGCTAGCTACTATTAATAATATCTTGTAATGTTCTTGTTACTTCCCGGACCAATTAGTTTTCTTGTTTCTATCTTTTGTTATTTATATCATTTTTATTCCCACGAAATAATATGTATTTGATGTACATCGTCATTTTCTACTCTTGGCACTACTGGCAGGTGGTGCATTGTTGGTAGCTTCGAATCAATATTCAGTTTTCAGTCGTAGTAAATATAATTTTTGAATTTTTGTTTATTTATCTTTTTATATAGAATTTTTTTTTTAGATAATACTTTTAGGTATATTTAAGTATATTATTTGCAGCCATTGATACTAATAGCATTAGTGATGATGAAAGTTTCTACTCATTATGTAGTATAGATGACAGCTTTACCAGTATACCGTCACTTGCCGACAGTCTTAATTCTCAATTTTCTGGTGTACCTAAAAATTTCAATGCTGTTCATATCAATGCCCAAAGCATTCCGGCACATTTTCCTGATATGCTGGCCAATCTAGACTGTAAGAACCTTCATGCTATCCTTGTTTCTGAGTCATGGCTTAAGCCCTGTCTGCCTTCTTCATTATACTCCCTGCCTGGTTTTCAACTTATCAGAAATGATCGGGCGGTCGGGGGTGGTGGGGGTGTTGCCATATATCTTCGCTCACATATTCCATACACAGTTGTAAGTATGTCTGCGCAACCACCGCCACTAAACGCCGGCGAACATTTATTTCTGGAAGTTGCACTAAACCACACTAAAGTCCTTCTCGGCGTTTTCTACTGTCCCTCACTACATATTGATTATTTTTCGACCTTTGAAACCGTATTGGTTAATCTTGTGCCTTCTTACAGTCATGTTATAATAATGGGTGATTTTAATACTTGTCTGATAAAAAATGATTCTTGCTCTTCTTCCCTTCTTTCTACTTCTATAGCCTGTAACATGTCTATACTACCCTCAAGCGCAACTCATCACTTTCCTAACTCTACACCTTCTCTCCTTGATATAATCATGGTTTCCTCTAAGGAACATGTCACCATGCACGGGCAATACCCAGCAGACATGTTCTCTTACCACGACTTGATCTATATCTCCTACAAAATCCGTCCACCTAAAATTAAGCGTAACGTCCTATTGCAGCGTAATTTTGGTGGCATGAACACCGATGCTCTCTGTAAAGATGTCAGTGATATCGACTGGACTTCACTTTTCAATGTCGAATCTATTGATGAAAAGGTCAGCATCTTTACATCTAATATCACAGATCTATATGATAAGCATGCACCAATTCGACCTGTAAAAATAAAACATCCTCCCTCACCGTGGCTCACTGAAAGCATCAAACAGCTTTTACACAAAAAAGCTGCAGCAAAATTTAAATACTAAATTAGGCCTGATGATCACAACCTCAAAAAATATGTTGCGATCAGGAATCACTGCAATAGGGTGTGTAGGGACGCACAACGCCAACACATCCATAATTCTGTGAATAACGGAGATCCAGCGAAGGTCTGGAAGTTTCTTAAAACCCTGGGGGTCGGCAAACCACGTCAACACGTTAATCCCAATGACTTCAATTTTGATATGCTTAATCAACATTTCTCTGCCTTGTCCAATATTGATAGGACTACTAAAGAAAGCACCATAAATTATCTTTCATCTCTGCCAACCCCTAGTTATTCATTATTTGTCTCTAATCATTTCACCGATAGTGATGTTAAGAAGAACATAATGTCAATCACTTCCAACGCAGTTGGTAGCGACTGTGTCAGCCGTAATATGCTCCTTCCAATCCTCGATTTAATCCTGCCCATAATTACTCACATCCTTAATTACTCCCTGTCCAGTGGTCAATTCCCATCAATGTGGAAGGATGCCCTAATAACTCCCATCCCGAAAACTCTCCATCCTTCATCCTTCTCTGACTATCGCCCTATTTCTATCTTACCATTCCTGTCCAAAGTCCTCGAACGTCTCGTCCACAGTCAAGTCAACTCATTCCTAACTAAAAATAATCTCCTTAATCCATTCCAATCCGGTTTCCGTTCGGGTCATAGCACCGCTACAACCCTTGTCAATATTACGGATGACATAAGGGCTGGTATGGAAGGCGGACAGCTCACAATCCTTGCTCTGCTAGATTTTAGCAACGCCTTTAATACAGTGGATCTTGACATACTACTTAGCCGTCTTTGCTCTCTTAACATATCTCCTACGGTGATTGATTGGTTTCGTAGTTACCTGTGTGGCCGCCGACAACTTTTACGCATTGAAAATTCACTTTCGTCTTGGTGTAACACTACTGTTGGTGTGCCCCAGGGTGGCGTGTTGTCTCCTTTACTCTTCGCAATTTTTATAAATTCTATATCAAATAATCTTCGCTGTTCCTATCACTTTTATGCAGATGATCTCCAAATCTACACGCAGTCGCCATACGCACGATTATCACATTCTGTAGATACAATCAACAGTGATCTTGCACAGATCAGCAGCTGGAGTAGATCCTATGGACTAAAAGTAAATCCCTCGAAAACTCAGGTTATCGTTGTTGGTAGTTCGAGAATGATAACGAAAATCGACTGGTCACAACTTCCTGACATTATTTTCAATGGCACTGTTATTTCCATCCAGGATCAAGTGAAGAACCTGGGCTTAACTATTGACTCTACCTTCTCTTGGCGCTCGCAGGTCCAAGAAGTAAGTCGTAAGGTGTTTGCTGCGGCAGGCTCGTTAAGAAGACTTAGGAACTTTCTGCCTACTGCCACCAAAATTGCGCTTGCAAACTCTCTTCTATTACCCATTATTGATTACGCAGATGTCAGCTATCCAGATCTTGCCGAAAACCAGCTTGAAAAACTTGAGCGACTTCAAAATCTCTGTATACGATTCATATTTGGATTACGCAAATACGATCATGTCTCACAATTTCGAACACAACTCAAGTGGTTACCCATACGATATCGCCGGAATGCTCACATTCTATCTCTGCTGTACAATATACTGTTTAACCCTTCAACTCCTTCCTATCTTAAAGGATGATTCGAATTCCTTCATGATACGCATAACCGTTATTTAAGGTCATCAGAAAATTTGAAACTGAAGATGCCAGTTCATTCAACTGCATTTTACGATAAATCGTTTTGTGTCACTGCTGTTCGGTTATGGAATGCATTGCCTTTTCATATAAGGCAGGCTCAGACGGTAACGAGGTTCAAATCTCTTGTCAAGAATCACTACCTATCATTATAACACTTCTTATATATAATTATAAGTATATATATTATATATTATTATTTATGTATGTGTATGTATAGTTATTTATGTATGATTAGGTATATTATTGTAATATTTATTATATATTAATGTATATATTTAAAATATAATCATAATTTACTGGTACACTAGCAACTACCATTTCTTACCTACCAATAATCTCCATCCAAAGGTTGCCTGGTAGAAATCGCTATTAGCGATAAGGCCGCCCATTGTACTATGTTTGTAAAACGATTCATTATGAAATGTCATTTTATAGTGTACAATAAAGTGTTAAATAAATAAATAAATAAATAAATAAATGATTTGATTAATATATCGATACCTTTGGGTAGAAAGGTCGTATAAACCATTTTGGCCAAATTGAGTTATATATACCATTTTTCTCAGATTTTTTTTTCTCTATCGATCTGTATATACGAAATGTAGAAATTCGCACAAAAATGGTTAATACGACCCAGAAATTTTTGTTCATAGCCTCATAAAAACGGTAAATTTTCAGTGTAAAAGCCGCATGTTATTTTTTTGTAGTTTTGTTATGATGTAATGACCATAATTTTTATTAACTCAGGGCGTAAAAATAGTCGTTAATTGTAAATGGTTTATACGCCCTAACGTGTTTAATGCATTACCTAAGCATAGTTTGAATTCGACGTCGTAAATCCTTATCGCATATCGACCTTTGGGTAGAAAGGTCGTATAAACCAAAACCCGAAAGTGATTTAAAAATGATGTATGAGAAAGATTCTTACAATTTGAGAATGAAAAAGGTTAAATCATCAAAACCTATCTATCTTCTTTAGTTTTAAAATTAGCTTGGATTTACGTCTAAGAAAAATCAATTCTTGGTTAATACAACCCATGAAAATGTACTGTAAAAAAATGTATAGGCCGTATATCCATTTTTAATAAGCTTATGGTCACATTTACTGTCGTAAAAACCCAATTATCGATATCTTTGGGAAGAAAGGACGCATGAACCAAAACCCGACTTTTCAGGCGAGCAGAAAAACTATTTTTTTTTACATCTAATTCCATTACTTTTTTGGTTTTGAAGTTATAAAAAAATGATCTATGAGAAAGTTTCTAACAATTTGCGAATGAGAAAGGTTGAATCATCAAAACATATCTATCTTCTTTAGTTTTAAAGTTAACTTGGCTTTACGTCTAAGAAAAATCAATTTTTGGTTAATACAACCCATGAAAATGTACTTTAAAAAAACTGTATAGGTCGTATATCCATTTTTAATAAACTTATGGTCACATTTGCTGTCGTAAAAACCCATATATCGATACCTTTGGGTAGAAAGGTAGTAGAAACCAAAACCCGACTTTTCAGGCGAGCAGAAAAACTATTTTTTTCCATAAAAATTCATAACTTTTTTGTTTTTGAAGTTATAAAAAAATTATCTATGAGAAAGTTTCTTATAATTTGCGAATGAAAAAGTTTAAATATCATCAAAACCTGTCTATGTTCTTAAGATTTAAAGTTAGCTTGGATTTACGTCTAAGAAAAAATAAATTCTTGGTTAATACACCCTCTGTAAATGTACTTAAAAAAAACTGTATAGGTCGGATATCCATTTTTGGTAAGCTTATGGTCACATTTACTGTCGTAAAAACCCATATATGTAGTTCTTTTTGTATTAAAAACCATTTATAATCATAGATCAATTGAATTCTGACTAATAATTCAGAGAACGGATACTGAAAGACAAGTTAATTGAAATATGAACTCTTTTTTATTGGGTTAGAATTGAAATTGCTTTTGTATTAATAAAGAGTATTGTTTTTAGATCAAAATATTATTCCCCTCGGACTGTACTTGGTGGATTGATATTTTTTTAAGCGGGTCTTTCGCATAATAGATTTATATTCCATCTATAATTTTGTTGAAACGGTTTTATTGTATTAAATAAAGTGTATCTTTTAGGTGTATAATAATATTGGGTGTAAATAAATAATAAACCGATACCAGTGATTCAGTGCATGATACTAAGGCTCTTGGCGGTTGAATTTTCCCAGTTTAGAGTAGATATTTATGATTTTTTTAATAGGCTACCGTCACTGATCAGTCGTATGAGGCTACCACTACAACTCTATGATTAATACCTACAAATCGCAATAGCTACGTGCTACAATTTATTAAGGCTAGAACACTCTTGTCGCATGAGTATATGCGAGTAGGTGCTGAGTTCGGTAAGTTCTAATTCAGAATGATTCTTTTTATACTCGTATATCCATTTATTTAAATTACAACACATTTGTTTGATCTGCTAGGGATGGGTTAAAATTTAATTTTCACGTAACTTCAAGTTGATTCTGAAATGTAATTACAAAATATAGACTGCCTCGTTGGTCTCGCGGCATAAATGTGCGCGTGGGATTGGGAGGTCTCGGGTTCGATTCCCGGGTCGGGCAAAGTGTTATTGGGTTTAGTCTGGTAATATGCCCGGTACGGCAATAGGCTCGCCCCCTATTACGTGGGACCTAAAAATTCATGGCGAAATGTGGGTGTAATATTACACCTCTGCCTACCCCTTCGAGGATACAGGCGTGAGTCTATAAAAAAAAATATATAGAAATTTTAATGTGGTAGGTATTGCGAAATTTAAATTGTGCTTCGGGCTATATACCACGTACCTTCTTCTCCTCCTACCTTTGTTTCAAGAAACCGATATATTTGCAATGTTGGAAGCAATAATTCATAATTCGTTTTAAAATAATTTATAATAATAAGTAAAATCGTTTATAGTAACAATTTATAAATATTTTTAAACTAGTTCTGAACACAAATTTATATCATAAATAAGTTACTTTTTAGTACATAAGTTAGTTACGTTTAGTGCTTGATCGCTTTTTTATTTAGTTGCAATTCAATAAATTTGTTACTAAGTAAGCCTTAGTACAAAGGCTTAATTCAATAATTTATTGAATTAAGTACATTTGAATATGTACAAAAACTTTAAAAAGATATCAAACATTTTATAAATGATTAAAATGCCTGATTTCTTTAATTCAGTAGAAGTTTGAATAATTTTTGTTTTTTATGAATAAGTCGATTTTTCATTTCACATTTCTATTTAAGGTATTTATAATAATTTTTCAATTTAAAATGTTAAACCTGTTAGGTATGTTGTACCATTATTGAAATGACAGTTAGTGTTGATTAGAAGGTATTATAATACTTAATTAATGTTGAATCCGTATTTCAGGTAGTTTTATTTTATTTGAATCGACCATTATTGGTTATAAGAATAATAATGATTGAATTCCTACTAATTCTGAGAGTAACAGGATTGTTTATTAGTAAGAATTCAATTGATCTATGTTTATAAATGGATTTTAATACAAAAAAACTACATGTATGGGTTTTTACGACAGTAAATGTGACCAAAAGCTTACCAAAAATGGATATACGACCTTTACAGTTTTTTTAAGTACATTTTCATGGGATGTATTAACCAAGAATTGATTTTTTCTTAGACGTAAATCCAAGCTAACTTTAAAACTAAAAAAGATAGATAGGTTTTGATGATTTAACCTTTTTCATTCGCAAATTCTAAGAAACTTTCTCATAGATAATTTTTTTATAACTACAAAAACAAAAAAGTTATGAATTTTTATGTAAAAAAGAAATCGTTTTTCTGCTCTCCTGAAAAGTCGGGTTTTGGTTTATACGACCTTTCTACCCAAAGGTATCGATATGTAGAAGAGATCAAAAACAGTGAAAACGCTTCAAGGATTAATTTACTTATTGCTTGTTTATGTCAATACTTATATTATTATTTTAAAATATAATAAATTTTTGAAAATATATAGAACAATAAAATTAACAAGGAGCCAGGAGAAAGTCAACAGGAAGTCAAATGGAAGTAAAAAAAACAATCACTATTCTTGGAAGATGGCTTTATGTTACGCTTGCGTGATATAGGTTAAATAAAATGTTGAGGGCTGTTTCAAAAATCACAACATGCCAGTACCAAATAGCGGGCAAATACGGGTTGAGTCAGCAATGTATGACCGCAGTTCACGTGACCATAATGGTTTTTGTGACGGGTGAAATTTCTATTCATACATACATTCAGTCAAAAAAGTATCGGGAATGGATTATTTGTTTATGATTCCAAATTATTTTTATTTTGTTTTTTGTTAGATTAGCACAACTGTTTTACATTTTGGCGCGGAGTTCGAGTTGCATCTGTTATTTATATTCAACACAGTGCTGTTTTTAGTTATATCATATCTAGTGTGTATTGCGAATTTCTTAATGGACAAAATCATCAAACAAAGAGTTTGTCTTAAATTTTGCATCCGCAATGGAATTTCGGGTTCGGAGTCAATGGAAATGTTACAAGAGGCTTACGGTGAACCGACTTCATCAAAAACTCGTGCTTATGAGTGGTACAAAGCGTTCAAAAGTGGTTAAGATATAATGGAAGATTTGCCTCGCTCTGGTATGCCATCATCGTCTGCAACTGAAGTTAACATCGCAAAAGTGAAGGAAACAGTGACTTAAAATCCTCATTCAACTTTGAGAGACTTTCTGTATCTCACGAGTCGATCCGTACCATTTAAACTAATCATTTGGGTATGAAACATGTTGCCGCTCGGCTAGTCCCAAAATAATTTTGCATCACGATAACGCGCCTTCGCACAAGGCCATCATTGTGAACGAATTTATGACCAAACACTCAACAACTAACATCGAGCAACCACCATATTCAACAGATTTGGCTCCAGGCGACTTCTTTATTTTTATTTAACTCAACTTACCACTTCGTGGCACATCCATTAGGGACACATAGAATTCGCGGCGAGAACTGAACTCAATTCCCGAAAAAGCGTTTAAAAATATTTTGATGATTGGATTATTCGTTGGCGTAAGTGTATCATATATGTATAAGGTGTATATATGTGTAAGGTGATCAAATAAATTTGGATGAATAACAAAGTTTGTGTATAATTCCATAATTTGTTGTTTCGAGTGTGGGTGTTAATTGTGTCCGTTGGTTGTATGTCTGTAAAGTCCCCCGCGACACATATTTTATTCCTAGTGTGGGAGTTGTCTCTTTAAAACAAAAAAACTTTCTTGACAGAGTAGTACTTTCTTCTTCTTTTGGTTTTCAAACGGGAAAATCCAGTTCTATTTTTATGTAAACGCAATGTGTGTTTGTGCTTGTGTGTCTTTGTGTGTGGTCACAAATATATTTTGTATGGAATATAAACCTACCTCTTCGGGAAACAAGCGTGAGTCGAGCCTTTTTGAATATCTATCAGATGATCGTCTATTGAAATGGAAAGCTCATATGACGTACACGATACGTTAGGAAGACAGCTTCGCGGGTTGACGGATTGGTTTCTTTTTTTTATAGACTCACGCCTGTATCCCCAAAGGGGTAGGCAGAGGTGTAATATTACACCCACATATCGCCATGAATTTTTAGGTTCCGCGTAATAGGGGGCGAGCCTATTGCTGTTACCGGATACATCACCAGACTCCGGGCTGCTACTGAGAATTCGGAAAATCCCCGTAAAACTTTTTGCCCGACCCGGGAATCGAACTCGGGACCTCCGATCAGCAGTCGCATACGGTTTCCACTGGACCACGGAGGCAGTGAAATGGAATGCTCATTTGACGTACACGATACGTCAGGAAGACAGCTTCTCAGGTTGACGGATTGGTTTCAACTCACATTTATTACATACTATCTTCTGCCCAGGTTTTGCCCATGTGGGGCATGCTTATCGGGACAAAACATAGAACATGTGGTAGCTATATTATCGAAAATTTCTCGTTGAAAGAGCAGCATACACCCATACAAGCGTAGCAGACTGGATGCGGAAGGTAGGGGACCGGTGGTTGTGTCGCCAGCTAGAAGAATCCTATGTCCAGCACTGGATTGCAATAGGATATTTGATTCATTACTATAAAAATGTCAACCATCCATCGTCACAAGCTTTCTCATTAATAATAGTAAGACCATGTACTATTCTGATGTGTACAACCAGCTATAATATCGAGTTAAGTTTCAGCTTGAAAAAGAAACAAATATCCGTTAAACATAATATATATTCATCCATCCATACAAACTTTCACGTTTATAAGAGTAGTACCTTATACTTTTAATAACACTATTTCTCGCTTATCCAGAGGTTGAAAAACCAAACAAACGACAAAATGCATAATATTCTTTCCGACAACTTAGCTTGAGCCACGATATTAGATTTTAATATTATTTGAATAGATTCCCCGCTCTCAGGAAATTGAATCAGATGTTTGCTCAGAGCACTACATAATGTGTATCTCTCTATCGCGACAATATAAAAGAGATTTGGTTTAAATATTGCACTAGATGTCGAGTAGCAGACGATGTTATCAATACGAGTACTTTCCATCTCAGTATTTTTAAAACTATAAGCTATATCGTGTATCTTGGAAAGCATTTTGAACTATAATATTTCTTAAGCATTAACTGTGTGTATACCAAAATAAGACCGAATCGAGGAAGACCTCGATAGCCAAACATAAAACCATTATTAAAGAGGTTAAGGAGAAACTGGTTATTGTTTTATCAAACGTCTGGTTTTGGAACTAATCTTTAGGAAAATTGCACAGTATTTTTCCCTCATTTTTATTAATTTTATTATGTTAGCTCAAAGGTTACCTGTCTTTGCGACGTTACCATCAATTAAAATATCCACCATAAAATATACATTCTAATAGCTTTGTTTGTTTTTAACAAACAGTATAAATGTATTGTAAACAATGTAAATTTTAGCACATACACACATCACCATCTAGTTCCAAACTATGCAGAACTTGTACTATGTGTGGGTAATGGATAAACATATATACTTTTTTTTAGTAAATACATACATATTATACATAGAAACACATATAACAACAATAAATTTGTAAACTTTATTATAAGCTTAAAATATTATAACTACATACCTAAACCTACCGTATTTTTTTATAAATTATGATAACTATCATAATTCGATATTACTTTATTACACAATCACGCCATAAATACAACTAACTTTATTTTAAAAACTGCATGGTAAGCAATAAATGTAATTTTCAAATAAACACGACGAAATACAAATAAGTTTTCTCTTTTTCATTGCTCTACTAAAAGCAGGACATTCTGTATTTAGATCGCCACGCTAGCCTGATTCCAGTTGGAAAAGTTCACTCACTTTCCAGAGAACATCGAGCAAAAAACATAAAAATAAGTTCATCCATATCATTGAAAGCAATCAACATTTCACTGCAACGTCAAAGTGGATGCTAGTTATTAAGCACATAATATAAAAGTTAGACATACATGTTTCAGTAGTAAATTCATGGAAACTAAATAAGTGTAATATTTTTTTTAATGATGACTGAAAACTTACATGAAATTTAACTAATCTCCAATCAAGGCTAAATTAAGGGAACATTCAATGTAGGCATCAAAGTGGTTTGCCTTGTCACCTTACCACGCCGAGTGTTGAAATAACAGTAGTGTTAATAAAATAATATGCTCGCAGATAGATTATCTTCATACACAGAGTAACTGTCCATGAACATTTCAGCAACGCGATCTGAAATATTTCATTTGGTCTTAATAGATCCACTGTCATCCAAAAGATGTCCTTAGTGTATCAACAACCTCTATTAATTTTTCCTGTTAAACATTTCTATGAGTTAGTAATAGCTACAGAAATAATAATAAAAGCGAAAATATATGTCTTCATTTTTCTGACGCTACTGTAGATTACTTTATCGTTCTAATAAAGATATAAATAAATACTTACCTCGCTACAGTATAATAAAAAACATAATCTTTATGCTCGGCTCAAAAACTTTTTTCATCTTCATTGTTATTTATTTGTAGATATTTATTGCACGGTATAAATATGAAGTAAACTCAAGTAACAATATAAGATAAAATTGCTTTATTATGAAAGGGGGTTATGCTGACAGTTCTATGTATATTTTTACACCTTGTAATTTGGAAAGGGGTAAGCTGACGTGTTGCAAAAAAATGTAATTAGCAATACGCCTTGACGCATGGTTATTCGATCTACTTGCCACAAAGTCAATTATGTATGACTTTATGATAAACTACTTAAAATTATCTATTTAACATAGGCAATGATATGTCATTTTATTTTAGATAGTTTTTTGTCAGATTGATGGCCATTATATTTTTCATCTACTAACCTATTGTCAAAGTCCTTTAAGTTGCTACAAAGCAAAGCAGTATTATTTTAGTAACTTCGTACCATATTCCCTTACCAATATTCCCTTCGTAAGAAAATACACGTTCAAAATTGAATCTTATTTTACCCTGCACATTCTTAAGACTTGTACAGATTCCCTGAATTGCTATGTTGAGAAGCCAATATTCAACTTATGGTGCTGTGAACATTTTGTTATAGTATGTTATCTATGCACTAGTAAGTTACTGATAACAATAAAAGATTAGGTTATATAGTGATTAAAAAAATTAGAGTCAGAAAGGTATTTGCTGAAGTGCGAATCTTCATCGATCACTTAGTATTCCTGCTACTCTTTTTTGAATAGTAGCTACCAATAAAATCTGTTGCAAAAATCTGTCGCTCAAAAAGAGGAGATACTCGTTATGCTCAAGTGGTAGAGAATTATCAAAGGTTTTGAAAGTACGAGAAGATGATACGTTACCAAAATAATTTTTTGCCTTAATTCTATTCTGCTTATTTATAGTCAAGGTATTCTTACAGCCTACAGACTATGTTACTTTATACCATCCAGCAATTCTAATAAAATTGTTTTGAATCTTTGACATTTTGGATAATTGCTGGCGTACTTCTTCATCTAAATAAATGGACATGTTTTCGCCTAAAACTTTGGTAAACGTGAAAACATTTTACTGTGACTAACAAATTAGGTCAGGCTACTCATATGGGACACAAACATTTAGGTTACTCCTCGAAAATAATTTTGTTACAACGTAACCTTGTTACTAAGTTTGAAGTAGTTGAAGGAGACTTTCAGAATTCTTAAGGTTTTGTTTATCATTTAACTGTACCTTAATCTACTAAGGATCTCTCTACTTATTGATGGTATCAGAGTTAAAATAGATTTCCACTGGAAGTATTATTTATTATAATTATACTCTATAGTAATAGTAATTAAGATGAAATGAAATAAATATAACCGTTTCTCCAAAGTATTTATACATTGACGTGATTATGAATGGTTATTTAGTATGAACATCAGACTGCACGTATTGATTATTTTTCCATTCTAGATACTGTCTAGTTTCGGATAATAATGCCCACATTTCAATAATTGTATTCTAAAGATATATTTACTTCAAGTTTATTAAAACTTCCATTAGGCGCTTACCATTGGGTAAGCGCCTGATTTTAAACAACTTTATTATAAGTCACAGGTCTAAAAATGTATTTGAACAATATTGCGTGCACATTTGCACTTACTAAAACCTTAAAGTAGAAAACAAACAATTGTCATTATGCTTATCCTTCGACGCAAGGAAACGGTGTTATTACTTTGATGCATTTTTGTATTTGTAGTTTCGTAACTGCTAAACTAGTAAACTGATTATATTATGATGATTTAAGAAAATGGAAACTAGCATGATTCAGATTTAGCCATCTACGCTACAATTTGTGAAGATTTACACCAGAGACTCTTTAAAATTTAATTTTATAAGCATATTTTGTTATACAAATATCTAAGTATAGCGTACATATTTTAGGCGCATAATCAGCTTTAAAACTGAATTATCTTTACCATGCTAATAATAAATGTAAACAAGAACCTCTAATGGGCAACGCAGCGAGTAAATACCTTTTGACTGCAGTTTAAATATCAAAGTGGACACCAAACATTTTAATATTTTCTCACTGTCTCCCTCAGAAGTTCGCCGTAATAGCACATATTAAAGATAGGCAGTATAAGTGCGACCACTGCCACGAAATTGTTTGCCATATCCACTATTCCGTGAGCTACCTGAAAAAAAAACAAACAATAAAATTTAGGTCCAAACTTTTTTCGTTATTTTTTTTTGTATTTCAGGGACCAGATATGTTTAGATGTTGTCGAGGTTGACTTTAGGACCATTTACTAGGACTACAAATACTAGGACTAAAAATGTTCCTACGGATAGATATAAGATAATTAGTGCTGGTGTATTAATAATTTTCTTATTTTTCCGGTTCGGTGGCTGTTCTCTTCAACTTTAAACTGCCCACTCCATTTAAATAATTAAAATATTTAAATTCTCTGATAATATCTATCTATCTTGGTCAAATCAATTGTTAATTTGTTTACTCTTATATCACACCATTTCTCGACGTTTGATTTTTATGATCTTTAGACCAAGATATGGCTGGTTATACTTGCCTTAACACTGAAAGCGAAGAAACAGATCGTGATGTTGGCAGAAGATAGATTCACGAATATCATCCTGTTGAATATATTTTCCAGTTGCTGTGCTTAACTAGATAAAAACAAATGTATAAGAACTAAGTAAACTTTGCTGTGTGAGATTAGGTTAATGAGACTGTAAATAAAGTTGTTTACATACATCCATACATACATAGACTCACGCCTGTTTCCCGGAGGGGTAGGCAGAGACTACGGAACGCCATTTGCAACGATCCTGACATACCTCACTTGCTTCACTCACTCCCATCAAGTTTCTCATGCATGCTCTTCTGTTAAAGGTACTTCTGACTTGTCCTTTTTTCAGGATGTCTCCAATCTGGTTAGAGAACGTCCGCCTAGGTCTTCCCCTTTGTCCTGTTCTATTCACACTTGCCTTATATATCTTCTTTGTTAGTCTATCGTCATCCATCCTCTCCATGTGCCCAAACCATCTTAACATGCCTTTCTCAATGCTTGTCACTACATCTTCTTTTACCCCACACCACTCTCGTATCACACAAATCTTTACTCTGTCGGTCAAAGACACACCACATATACTTCTCAGTGCTCTCATTTCTACAGCATTAATTTTACTTTCAAATCTCTTCTGCCATACCCAACTTTCACTACCATACATAAGGGTAGGCACTAACACACCTCTATGTACAGCCAAACGTGCCTTTTTGGACACGTTTTGACTGTTCATAAACGCTTTCAGAGCTCCATTCACACTATTACCTGCATTAACTCTTCTTTCAATATCTTCTTCATTCTTACCATCTCTTGTTAACAACGTACCTAAGTAAACAAACTCATTCACTTGTTCCACTCGCTGTCCATCGATCAAAACATTACAAGCCGTAACGCATTCCTCCTTTTCAAAAACCATAACTTTCGTTTTTCTTACATTCACTTTCATTCCTTTCCTCTCTAACGCACCATGCATGATTGCTACCATCTATTGCAACTCCTTTACTGAAGATGCAAGTATTACCTGATCATCAGCATAAAGGAGGCATTTGACGAGTAACCCATTCATTCTTAATCCGCAGTCACTATGTTTTAAATCTTGCAAACAACTGTCCATGAAGAGGTTAAACAGCCACGGCGACGCTACACATCCCTGTCTAACACCTGTTTCGATGGTAAACCAGTCAGTGTATGCCCCGTTTATCCTCACACAAGCTCTAGAATCCTCATAAAGGGATTTCAGAGCTCGAATGAGGCTGCTGTCCACCCCATTCATTGACAGCACCGACCACATTTCATTCCTCACCACTTTATCGTAAGCCTTTTCTAAATCCACGAATGCGCAATAGACCTTTTGACCTTTGGCCAAAAACTTTTCGGCTATGCTTCGCAAGGAAAAAACCTGATCCGAGCATCCCATACCCTTTCGGAATCCCGCTTGTACATCACATATTTTCTTGTCGGTTACTTCCATAACTCTTTCAATAAGTACCTTTGCATACAATTTGCCAACAATGCTGAGAATGCTAATGCCTCTATAGTTTTTGCAATCTTGTTGCGAGCCTTTTCCTTTATAAAGAGGCACAACTACAGCTGTGGCCCAGTCATTAGGTACTTGGCCGGTGCCCCAGCACAAGTTATATAACCGCTGCAACTGACCAACTATGATGCCCTGTCCAGCCTTCAGCATTTCGAATGTAATCCTATCATATCCTGCAGCCTTACCTACTTTCATACTTCCCAGTGCCTTCACGATCTCATCCACGCCAATAACGCTTTCATCATTGCTATCGTTACCATTCATTTCAGCTATCAGTGTCTCTATCGCTGATCTTTCATATAAACTTTCAAAATACTCTTTCCATCTCTTCAGCACGCACGATTCATCATTTAGTATATTTCCATTCTCGTCTCTGATGGATGTGTGTTCTGAGGATTGAGTTCTTCCTCGAACTGCACGAACGGATTTCCAGAAAAACTTAATGTTCCTCTGGAAATCGTCAGATAATCTGCTATCAAACTCATCTTTATTTTCCTCTTTTTTCTTTTTAACCATTTCTTTAACTATTCTTTTTGACTTTACAAACTCCTTTCTTGCTTCATCTTTGTCTACACTCGTTGCTTTTTCCATTCTTTCATTTGCTCTGGCAGCCAACCAATCTGACCAAGCTTTCTTCTTCTCTGAAACTGCTGATTGTACATCCTTGTCCCACCATGTATTCTTAACCTTTCGTATTTTCCTTCTCTTGATCACACCACATACTTCAGACGCTACACATACAACCTCTTCTTTAAAGGCCTGCCATAATTCTTCCATATCATTTATGCAATAGAACCTCTCAAATTTTGCTATCAATTTTCGTTTATACTCATCTTTCACATCTTTCTGTTGTAGATTTTCTACCTTTATTCTTTCCAAGACCCTATTTTCACTACGCTCTTAGTGTCACCATCCTTTAAAGAGCCCACTTATCCGGCTCAACACCAAGAAGTGGTCTGTGTGGATGCCGATCCCTCGATATGCTCTTGTATCCAACAAATTCTTTCTCAATCGTTCATCTACTATCACAAAATCAATCATACTTCTTCTAACATTTTCCGCTTCTCGCGTATACATATGTATCCTTTTATGATCAAACATGGTGTTTGTCACACAAAGGCTCCACTCCAAACAAATCTCAAGCAGTACTTTTACATTTTCGTTCACACTCTCATCACCAAATGCACCTAACAGCCTTTCAAATCCATCTCGCTTTACTCCCACCCATCCATTGAAATCCCCTAACAAGATCAATCTTTCATTATCCTTGCAGTGCCTCAAAATCTCTCTTAAACTCTCCCAAAACTCCTGCCTTTCGTCTTGCTCATGTTGTGACATACCCGTTACTATATTGACCGGGGCGTACAACCCCACAATAAAGAGACAAGTAAGTCCTTCTTTCATTGTCATCCACAGTAGCCTAGCATTTACACATTCAAACTCTTTTACACACTCATTCATTCGCGCAGACAGTATTACACCAACTCCCTTACAGGCTCTGGTGGTACTATCTACCCCAGACCAATACGCCGTATATGCGCCATGCTTGGTGGTTTCACACCCTTTTCTTTTTGTTTCATTCACACAAAGAACATCAATCTTTCTATCATCCATCATCTGACATACTTCATCCAATTTGCCGTTCATTCCTCCTCCAACATTCAATGTTGCAAACCTGCTCTCCGTAGGCCGCTTTTCGCCCTCGCGGGAAACGAGACGTGATGGGTTGCGAACCGCGTCGCCGCCGTGTGAGGAAATATTATTTATTGTTCCCATTGCGTTCCCACGAGAATTAGGGTTTTTAAATGTCCATCCCCATAGAGCCCTTTACGGGGGTAAGGTGGAATATCACGTGTGCCCTGTGACCACCAACACAGGCACCCTCCGTTTGCGACCAGCTTACCCTCTGGCCACGAATCTCTCGGCACGGGTCGGTTTACACCTTAGATTGGGGTTTTGTGTCGGGTATGCTCCCTGAAATTTGGTTTAATTTCGGAGTTTTCCTTCTCCTAGACAGGTTGCCAACCAAGGCTAACGAGGCCCATCAAGTTGTTTTAGTTATGATAGAATAATTTTAGTTTTAGATTATTTGTTGTTAGTGCGTACAATGCGTCAGTAATATTAATTTACGTCCACCCTCAATTTTCAATTCAATCATTTTATTTATAACAAATATTTCATGGACTAGATATGTTTAGATGTTGTCGAGGTTGACTTTAGGACAATTTACTAGGACTACAAATACTAGGACTAAAATGTTCCTACGGGTAAACATGAGGTAATTGGTGCTGGTGTATTAATAATTTTCTTATTTTTTCGGCCCGGTGGCTCTCTTTAACTTTAAACTGCCACTTTATCTAAATTATTCAATTTAAAATATTTAAATTCACAGATAAATCATCGATATTTAAAGAATCTTGGTCAAATCAATTGTTAATTTATTTACTGTTATATCACGCCATTTCTCGACTTTTGATTTGTATGCACCATCAAGCTTGATCAGCCACAGTGGCAAATGTCTTTAGAACAAAATATAATGGGTTTTACTTGCCTTAGCACTGAAAGAAAAGAAACAGATCGTGATGTTGGCAGAAGATAGATTCACGAACATCATCCTGTTGAATATGTTGTCCAGTTGCTGTTCTAAACTAGATAAAAACAAATGTATAAGAACTACGTAAACTTTGCTGTGTGAAATTAGGTTAATGAGACTGTAAATAAAGTTGTTTTAGTTATGATTGAATAATTTTATTTTTAGATTATTTGTTGTTAGTGCGTACTATCCGCCCTCAATTTTCAATTCAATCATTTTATTTACAACAAATATTTGCGCGAAACTTTGTATTTATTGACATATATTGCTAGTAATTTGTTGTTTATTCTTGAATAAAGTTCAATACGTAGATAATAATAATATACAATTTATATTCTAATCATTCACCAAGTGTTAACAACGTTGCAACTATCCAGATTTGACTCAATATTGGCTTCGCCACAGAGTGACTGTCTGTCTGACCTCCGCAACCCAAAAGGACAGCGGTACTCAATGGTTTAGACTAGTCTAAAATTATTCAGAGGTACTTATTCTATAACGACTGGCTAAGATCGTCATGACAGTCGGGACCTACGGCTTATCATGCTCTCTGAGGTATGAGGCAAGCTTCAATTAACAATTTAATACACACATAAATCCGAAAAGTCAGTGGCACGCGCCGTGGATTCAAACCCGATACCATCTACTTGGCAGTCTGTTGGTTTCTCCACTAAGCTATTGCTACCATACAATTTATGTTCTAAGGCGTGATAATGTTTTATTACAAATGGTTTTCTTAATATCAATACTCACCAAATAAGTTTCTGATGCTTCATAATAATCCGTTTCATTCCATCAATATTATCTGCCTGCGTATATTTGGTTTTGTTTTGTAGCATCTCCTCAGCGAGTATGGTGAACTCAGTTGAAAGATGTGAGCATAATGTAATCATGAGGAACTCATGAGGAACCCAAATAGTAATAAACTATACGAAACACTGAAATTAAAATTAAAATGATTAAATAATAATCATACTTTTGGTACTTTAAGACTCTTCTTATAAACTATGGAAAACTTTTCATAAGTTTACACTAACTAACTGCAACGTACTATGCTACAAGGTACTTTTTGAAGCTTTTAAGAGACGTACACAAACAATACACTGGCTTGGAGTAACAATTGTCCTATGGGATTGAACTGGTGACCGTCGCGTGTGCACATCACAAACCACTATAAAACCAGTCATTAGAACACCATTTTTAAAACATAGCATAAGTGTACTCATTGTGGACATATTAATAACTGATTTGATTTCTTTTAAATATAAATTTATTCATACACGACGATATAAGTGCTCAATCTTTGTCTAACGTTCATCATATCTGTATGTATTTTGGTACGTGCTGAAAAACGTGTTTACATATACTCTTATAATTAATAGGCTTCAGTAGCAGCTAACAGCGAGACAAAACGGTTAGGTACTTGTTTGCAGTGGTATACATATTTTAATAATACTTGCCACGTTTCCAGTTTTGAAACCGTGATTTACCTACCAGAAAAAAAGTTCTATAACGATGAAAGGATATAAGAAAAAAAGATACTGCCAGAAGAAAAACATTTATTGCTCCTTGCATAATAACCAAAATGTCATTTTCAAGTATTTTCAAATAGTCTGTTGGTATAAGTACTTCTTGTTTATCAAACTTTTTTGAATTTACGTTGTTAAAGTAAAATCCGACAAAGATAATAATAATCCAATGATGATTCATACGGAAAAATCGATATTGGATAATCGTCTAAATAAAATTGTATGATGATTGAACACTAAACGCGATAAAATAATATACTTAGACATATCAGAATTAAAAATATTCGACCAAACTTCCAACGAAAGAGAAATCACTTAGACTCAAACGCAGAAATTACCACGAAAAATATTTTTGCCGGCGTCAAAATCAGGTCACATGTATTTCACACATTAAAGGAGAGTCAAATACTGGGGTGTTTCTCCAAAGGTCCTTTGCAATTAAACAACGTTTCACTCTGAATCGTTGACTCCTGAAAATTGAAGGCACACTCCACGCATTACTTGAAGAGTGGGAACGGAAGAAAGGAATTTTTGAAATTCACCGCTCTCAAAATAGTTCAAAAGGGAGAGTCAAAGTTCAAGGGGAGTCAAATTAATATTGTGTGTCTGAAATTTTAATAAGATTTTGAATTTATGTCAGGTACCTGAGAATATCATTTCGTTATGTGGTATTCAATTTCTTTGTGAAATTTTATACGATGCTTAGCTTCTGTATTTAAAAGGAATTTAGGCTTTGCTTCGTACTGTGTGCTTTTAAACGAAAGATTCTGTACAAAGAAAACAATTTAGATTATTTCTCTTTTTAAGATTAGAACATTTAACTATGTTTAGTTGTTGCGTAGTATAAGTCTAGTTGTTAAAGAGCTACAGCAGATCATATATTTTAAAGGTTTTTGGAAAGCGCGGATTCCGTACCGTAGATCTTGATTGTTGCCTTTGCATCATGCGAAACTCGTATACTGGTAGACTATCTCTATGGCGCAAAATGACATAAATTAATATTACTACTCTTAAGTTTGACTAACGTTTTATCGTGGTTTCGCCTGATGCTGGGCGACGACATAGCCGATGGATACCCTTTGAGTATGCTTGTCTAGAAGGTACCCATTCAACCACTACTTGACTTGATTTTCTATACTAAACTTGTACTCCGAGTCAAGTCTTTGCAATCATCCTGAAGACTTTCATGCAAGTGTTAAGCACGTATGTAGGTACTGCTATCACAGGGTGTTTATTATCCCAACCTTGACCTACATTACATTATGTATGTTAAACGAAAATAATCGTGCCATGTTAATCACATAAGCTATTGTTATTCGAGGAAATAAGGTACATTGTCACACTCGTGCCATGATAAAGTGACAATATGTATGAAAGGAAATGCAGGTTTGTATTGGCAATATGACGATGGTTGTTTTTCACAGGAAAAGCGATTCGCACAGGGATAGTGATTAATATCGTGCTTCATGGTAATGATAGAAAATTAAACGTTAACATGAGTTTAGTGGTCTCATAATAGTTATAAAATAATAATAAGTTATAAAAAAGAAATACTATACATTGTGAACACATCAAAACTACCACTGCGTTTTGATACGTCTCATAATAGTTGGAGAGATAGTTCATGACTTTGAATACAAACAAGCACATATTTATACAATTGACAGATTTACGCAATTTAACGCCTTTGCAAGCAGGCAAGCGAGCAATTGTCCTTTAGTCGTCTAGAAATATAAATAATAAGGAAGGCAATGCAGAATTTTAAATGCATAATCAGACTTAGTTCTAGTCAAATATTGAGTAAAATCCTTCATGATTATACAAACCAATAAAATAATCATTTTCAAGCTGACATGTGGAAATCGAAGCCATGGCACGCGACGCACTGGATGCAGCTAGCCGTCCCCTTAAACCTCCACGTCATGGAGAGCCATCATTGTAAAGAAAATTTGATAAATATTTATTTTACACCAAACATAGTCATGGAAAAACTCTCCATGAGTCTTATGCAAAAAACTAAATTAAAAGAAAACACAATGATTGTACACCATTCTGCCTAATAAAAGTAACAGGTGTGCTTCAGCCCTTAATGTCATATCCTTGTATGTTCCTATTAGCAAAGTTAAACGAGTATTTCCGAGGTACGAATTATTAAAATCTTTGTTAAAATTGGTTGTAGGGGGGTTTCCACGGTGTCGACTGGAATAGGCTTTGTTGAAATTGACGGCGTTTTCTCTAAGTAATTATAATCCAATTAAGTACCATTGGATACAGGATAAATGGGTTAATGAGAAGTTTATTCATCCACACAGTGTAGATGAGTAAATTTCTGGTGTGAACCAGACTCGAAGAAAAAGCTTTGTTTGCTATTTTTAAACTATTTGTATAGATAAGGACGTCTATGTTTTTAAATTAAAGGACTATGGACAAAAATGTATGGGCTCCGTCCACATATACCAACACACATGGAACTAATGCCAATGTGTGCCTTAAGTATCCACTACTTAATTAAAATCCATTTTGTTACTTAAATCCGCGGGATATATAAATAAAAAACAATTTATTATTATTAACTAACCTATATTTTCATTTTACACTTGTAAGTTATTTTGACATTATGGTTATATTACAGTACAAAACATGATTTAGTAACTATACAAAATAAAAAATTATATATTTTTAAATATTTAAATGATAATGAATGAATAATAGGAAAATAACGAATATAAATGAATCATCATCGCCCTAGCGTTATCCCGGTTGCATCCAAGACTTACACGCCTTAGAGCCCGAGGTCCGCTTACTGGTCTAACCAGATATTACAGAATATCAATATTTCTACAGAGCGACTGCCGTCTGACCTCCGCAACCCAAAGGGATAGCGATATTCCATGGTTAAGACCAGTATCAGTTTGCTTGAGACTACTGACTCCACGTAACGACTGTCAAACATCTTCATGACAGACGGGACCGACGGTTTAACGTGTTCTCCAAAGCACGGGGCAAGCGATAATTAACAATTTAAGACATACTTAACTTCGAAAAGTCATTGGTGCGTACCAATGGATTCGAACCCGATTCCCTCTGCATGGCAATCCGTTGGCTCTAGGCTATCGCTGCCCTTATATAATAATCACTGCATAGTATAAAATAAAGTCTGTCTTCTGTCTGTCTGTCCCTATGTATGCTTAAATCTTAAAAACTACGCAACGGATTTTAATGCGGTTTTTTTAATAGATAAAATGATTCAAGAGGAAGGTTTATATGTATGATTGACGGGGGCAAGGCCGCTGGCGCCGTCTAGTATAATATAAATGCATGAATCATTTCAATTCATTTTCTTCTAATTATTAATTCTTATGATGCTCATAGTAGGCAAATAACAATAGTGAGTGTTAATATTTCTGGTCTATGTTTCCTGTGCACTAATGAATACATAAATATGTAGGTGTTTTACAAATAATCGTCAAAAATACGACGTATAATCGTCAAAAATACGAGCTTATACGAATATTTGTTTAACCGTTAATTACTATGACAACCCCATGCTTTTGAGTAACGTCCCCATAGTAAAAAAATATCATCTTGCCAAGATGTGTCAATTGAGCTACATTTCATTTTTGTTGATGGGTGGGGACGATTCCGTCCATCGTCCTTTATCTACTTTTTTTTTTCAAAGATTTTCAAATATGTATTTAAGTAATTTAAACTTTCGTGGTCATTTAAACTTATTTTATATCGTCTTTCGGATATACATCCGTGAACATGGCGCTTGCAACAGTGCCGAAATATCGGTTACTCCAAACAAAGGTACGTGGTATATATCCCGAAAGACAATTTAAAATAAATGAAATTAAGTGTTTTGAAATCTTGTTATTCTAAAATTCATGGTAAAAAACGTAATGAAACGTGGTCAGGTTTACTCTATATATTACAATGACATTTACGCAAATCACAGTTGCACAACGAATGATTTTGTTAGCCTTCATTGCAAACATGCTACGCTTAAAGTCATAAAATCAACCTTTTATTCCAAAAACACGTATCCAGCAGAAAAAAATATAGAGCATTTTTATTGATCTGGTGTTCAGTGTATTATTAGCTCTAAAACATGCAGAGTTCCAAACAAAAACTCATTACGTTTTGTAAATATGACTTGCATCGAGCACTGACGAAATACTATATGTTGTGAACACATCAAAACGCAGCGATAGCCTAGTGGTGATACCAACGGGCTGCCGTGCAGAGGGTATCGGGTTCGAATCCACGGCGTGAACCAATGAGTTTTTGGAGTTATTTGCGTATTGAATTCTAAATGTTCGCTCGCCCCGTGCCTCGGAGAGTACGTTAAATTGTCAGTCCGTTTAACATGAAGGTTTTTGGCAGTGGTTACGGAGAGTCAGTTCCCTCAAATAAACTGATACTGGTCTAAACCATGGAATATGACTATTCCTGTGGGATGCGGAGCTCAGATGGCAGTTGAACCGTAAGAAAGCTGACGCTCTGTCAAATCTGGATAGAGTAGTAAGTGGACCCTGGGCTCCAAGGCGAAGAAGTTTTGGATGCAACTAGGCCAACACTAGGAAGATGATGATGACACATAAAAACTGTAAAGGATTAAACGTAAATACAACGCAAATCAAAAAGCCCAGCAGTAGTTAAAAGCGAATGTCTGAATAAGCTAAATCACTTCATTTGCTTTGTTTTATAAATAACTTTTAGACAAATGATGTTAACTAAATGTTGATGTTTTCCGATTTTGATAGAAAGTTGTTGCTTAATAATATTAAATAGAAATAATATTATAATAAGAAACTTTCAGCGATAAATATTTGATCAAAGTTCAATAGAGCATCACTGAAAGCACTCATTAGATTTCGAACAACTTGACCGGGAAGTCAGATTAACCTTGCAGGTCAAAACTAAATAGAGTTCAATTGTAGTCGGTTTAAGGTCCAGAAATATTACTATATAAATATTGTTATATAGAAACATGTTTCTTCTTTGCAATTTTCTTTTTAATAAAGTCAGATCGTGCGTACTGAAACCAGCTACAAGGTTTTAGGTGTATTACAGCTCAACCAGGCAAGTAATACAATATTTTAATTACTACCTAAAGCAACGTAGTCCACGACATAAGTGTTAGTGATGATATTAACTTCAATATACTTTTTTTTTTGTTTTACGAGGTGAAAAATCTCTTCGGATCTCCGACTCTTGGGGGAAATAAGAGCCGGAGTATGTGGTGTTTCCACTAAAAACCACCTCGACTTCCGCCATGTACCCGTGTGTCGGAGGGTGGGGCATCACCAAAGCACTCGTCGCCACCCTCCGACGGGTATTGGCCCGCCAGGTGGTCAGGCGGGCCCCAAACAAAACCCCCTTGGCGACGGATTAAGGTGTTGGACTCCGCCGCCAAAACGCCTAGCGGCCGCAGAGGATAGGGAGGATGGCAACGGAACACCGCATCTCTTCTTCCTCTGCGGCCCCACCGCGACGCATCGAATGGTGCGCCCCCATTTGGTCGCGGGAGATAGGGCGCGCGGCAACGCAACACCGACACGCCTCTCCTCCCGCGACCGCACCCGACTGCGAGGGACAGACAGAACTGTCCCCCGCACCAGCACCGTTGGACGCATCCTGCGCAGGCCCCTCCAAGCCCACGCGGAGCGTCCCCTCCTGGATCCCTCTTAGCTTCACCGCGGGTGACCAATCCACGTTTACTGAGCTCCCCCACCACGACAAGGTGGAGATCCCAAGGGGGGGAACTTCAATATACTGACTCACTGTAACAATGTGATAAACGACTCTCTGAGCCACTGGAAAAAGGACATTTTTCTTTGTATTTCTTAGTTGTAATCAGTAGCCCAGTCTGGAGTCAGAGCTTTTGCACTGTTTTGACATGGCCGATCGATTTTTGTCCAAGACAAGAGTCTACAACTAACAAGCGCTCATTTAACTTTGAAATCTATGATTTTGAATCCGAAACACTAAGTTATCAAAACTTAGATGGCCAACGGTACCAAGCCATCTAAGTATTGCCAAACGTTTGTTTACTTTGTCGCACGAGTGATTGATTTCCACGGGGTAGCCGGGATCGATCACTCGCCGAGCAATTAAAGAGAGATAATTAGGTTGACTTGCGGGAAATAAATAAAAAATATCACCAGGAAAGTTTAAACTCGCGTTATAATTCCAGTTATTCGATACAAAAAAGAACTGACGATTAAGGTTAACAGAAGAGACAATTATCCAGGGCGTGGTCGACGTTGGCACTTCACAGGTCTTCAGATGGTCTTGTACTCAACTCGATGGTGCTGGCCGGAGCAAAAAGGGGCGAAGCCTCGTGTGTCCCCTGTATTTATAGGGCCGGCGCGGAGGGGCGCGAGGGAACGGTCCACTGCTGTGCGTCACTCGTAGCGAATCTCGCGGCGCAGGGGCGCGATGTGACGTCACACCCCCCCCCCCCCGTTAGGCCGGGATTTTCCCTAAGGAAAATTCCCTAGCCCAACGGGCGTAGCAGCCCTGAAGATACTCCCTGAAATTAGAGAAAACAAGGGCCTGAGTACCTTGAACAAGCGACAACCCTATACGCTAATTAGGATACCTAAATAATAATGACCCACGCTTGCATTCTTCACGCGTACAACGGCAGTCTGAATTTGAACATAAACATTTATCATTCATAATTCATCACACATACCTACATGTAAATGCCGAGGCCAGTGTAATAGCCTAATATTAAAGATAACAATCTATGGAGAAGCGCTTAGGGTAATTATTAGGTAATAATGATTTATAGATATAAGAAACTTGATCTAGCCCTACGACTTATAAATCTTGGGTTCGGCCTTTGCCACTTGATAAGTAAACTTTTTTAATATAGTTAGATATAACAACAGATTTTTCGTAAAGATAAACAAAAATAATACAAGCCGCAGACACGACCGGACCGCTCAATGTCAAAGGAAAGAAATAAATAAATTTTTTGCGTGCGTTGTAGATGCAATTCGCACTCATTACGTAATTGCCGTCAACCACACTACCTAATCTGTTTTAAGTGCGGTACAATGGGTTTCAAGGTGTCAGACTGCCCCAATTGTAAATCTAAGTCGACCCCTACAGTTTCAAAAAACTAGTTAACAAGGATTGTGGAAAATCAAATTATACAACTAATTGTAATAAAACAGAGTGGAATAATTGGTTGGACTTTTTAAAAAAATTCTTTAGTAGCTATCATATATCCTCAATCCGTAATTCTAAAGTAGAATATTTACCTTACGTTACCCTAAAATTAAACGGAATACCTACCACTGCTCTTTAAGATTATGGATCTTGCGTTACAATTTTAGGTAATAATTTGCATAACTTATTTTTGAAAGACAATGTTTTGGATAAATCGAAACCTTTAAGGTTAATAACAGCTGGCGGCGAACGATTTGAGTCTTTGGGATCGGTGTTTCTACCCTTTGAGTTTCAGGATAAATTAATTAATGGCTTGGCATGGATTTTTGGCGAAGCTTCGGCATATTTCCTAACAAATTAGAGTCTGTTTTGATTGTGAACAAGTCTGACGCTCAAGTAATGGAGTTGCAGGCAGTTCCCCCTACACATCTTGTTTCTTATGATCATCTTACAGTCGAGCAGAGAGCTACCGCTGCCAACATTATTTCTAAATTTACCGATATTTCATACGAGAAGCGGGGTCTCGGTTGCACAAATATTATTTCTCATTCAATTGATACAGGTGATTGCCCCCCTATTCAGCAAAGATTTTATCGCATGTCTCCCGATAAACAAAGAATTTTAATAAAGCATCTTGACGACATGCTCTCAGAGGATGTTGTTGAACGATCTGAAAGCCCCACGTGCGACATTGGCCCCACGTTGGGCGCCAATGTCGCACGAGTGATTGATTTCCATGGTGTAGCCGGGATCGATCACTCGCCGAGCAATTAAAGAGAGATAATTAGGTTGACTTGCGGGAAATAAATAAAAAAATATCACCAGGAAAGTTTAAACTCGCGTTATAATTCCAGTTATTCGATACAAAAAAGAACTGACGATTAAGGTTAACAGAAGAGACAATTATCCAGGGCGTGGTCGACGTTGGCACTTCACAGGTCTTCAGATGGTCTTGTACTCAACTCGGTGGTGCTGGCCGGAGCAAAAAGGGGCGAAGCCTCGTGTGTCCCCTGTATTTATAGGGCCGGCGCGGAGGGGCGCGAGGGAACGGCCCACTGCTGTGCGTCACTCGTAGCGAGGCTCGCGGCGCAGGGGCGCGATGTGACGTCACAACTTGTCATATAAATAAATATTCATTCGCCTCTCTAAAGATAACTATTACCGTAATAAATAAGGTGAATAAAACAGCAGAGAATCAGTTAATGATTGTGGCACTTAATCTTTACAAATGAAGGGCGTTCTAATTTAATCATTGTTATTGGCTAAACGCCGACGACTAATTACGTCAATAATCGCCACCTAATCTTCTTAACACTAACTGGCAATAAACTGTGCTCAATCATTTTTATGGCTTTTAGTTTTAAGGCGAAAATATATAATAGAAAGATAAAGCTATAGGCGGGGCAATAATAACGGAAATATCTTAAAAGCATTTAAAATAGAAAAATAATACTCAAACGTATACCTTGTTAGACGTCGTTGTTGGTGTCAAAACTAACATCTAACTTGACAATGTTTCATTAAATGGTTAAATATATTCTGCAGTTTTCACCCGAAAAAACATTAACGATCAACGTTCTGTATTTTTTCCTAAAAGTCAAGCCAACAAATTGAAAATATTTTTCAAACCCGATTGACAGTTCCAGAAATTAAAGTCAAATATAACTAAATTTCACGAGGTGAAAGTTTCTTTTGTATGTACTACATTCCCTGTCATAAATCTGTACATTTTGAACAAATTTTCCTCAGAAAATACAAACCTAACTTACACTACACCAACGATATAACATCGTATCTTTCACAAGCCTTCCAAATGACTAGGCTTTCTCCTAACAACAAAACAAGTAATACGCTTGTAGACCATCAAGAAAAAAAAACAACACAATGATAATTGAACTACAGTTTACGGATTTTATCGCGATGTATTGGTTTCACTAAGTTATTACATTTGAAACTAATGATCTAGAAACTATATTTTTAATTTATTAATAGCCGACGTTTCGAATTCTTTACAGAATTCATGTTCACGGCAGACTGAGGTGATAATTGTCTTTTTCTTGAGTGTATAAGTTATCTCAAAGTACCCGCACATTTTTCATCTACTGGTGTTACTATTTACGCAGAATGAGCTCACAGTGTCCTTAGGTCTTCTGGTGACTTTGTCCTTCTTGGGTTTCAATTAGCCTTATGACAGGATCCCAAGCTGGAGGAACATTCCAACCATCTTCCCTATTGAAATAAGGGTGCTTTTTAATTTCAATAGCCTCTCGTATCATCCTTGCAAGAAAACGGTGTTCTTTTGCGAGTATCTGTGGTTCATCAAATCGCAGGTAGTGTTTAGGTCCTTGTTCCACATGTTCATACACAGCAGACTTTGTTGAGCGTTTATGTTTTGGATTATGTTATTATTATTTTTTTTATTTTTTTATGTTTTGGGTCGAATGCCTATGCTTCTCTTGGTTTGTCCAATGTATGAGAGCCCACATTCACAGTCAATTTTGTAGACACCGGCCTCTTACAAGGGTAACTGACACTTGACAGATGGTAATAATTTACTGATCTTCGTTGGCGGCTTGTAGTAAGTTTTGATAGAAGCTCGCTTCAAGATGTAGCCAATTTTGTCGGTCACGCCCTTGATGTATGGGAGGACAGCAGGTCGTCTTTCTACTGTGGCTGGTTTTTCTTTCTTCTGGGATCTGTGACAGTGGCGCGGCGGTCGGAGCTTGTTGTCTTGCAGAACTTGCCTGACATGTTGAAGCTCAGCGTCCAGGTGTTTCTTGTCACAGATCCCGCGGGCTCTCTGAAACAGAGACATTCCTACAGTAGCTAACTGTTTAGGATGGTAGTGAGATTCACCGTTTAAGTACCTATTTGTATGGGTCTTTTTCCAATACACAGTATGGCTTAAGGAGTTGTTTTTATTCATGATGACAAGTACATCTAAGAAAGCTAAAGAATTGTTTGCCTCTAATTCCATTGTGAATTGTATTTGGTTATTAATAGAATTAAGATGGTTTAGGAAAGCATTAACACTATCTGTTGGTAAAATTGTGAAAGTGTCGTCTACATACCGCTTGTAGAACCTCGGTGTGATGGTGGCAGTCTGCAGGGCTCGCACCTCGAAGTCCTCCATGAAGATGTCAGCGACAACAGGCAATACTGGAGAGCCCATTGCTACACCGTCTACTTGTATGTAGTATTTCTTGTCCCATAACAGATAGCCCGTTGTCAGGCAGTGTTTGAGTATTTCTGCAGATTCCTCAGGCATATTGTTTTCTGTCAGCTTCCTTCTAGTAATTTCTTCACAGTCATGTACTGGTATGCACGTGAATAATGACTGTATATCAAAACTAACCCTAGTTTCCTTGTCAGAGAGATGTAGGTGTTTGATTTCACTGACAAAATGGAAGGAATCTTTCACATGTGCTCTCGTATTGCCTCTGAGCGGTGTGAGAATCTTTGCCATGTGTTGAGCCAGTCTGTAAGTTGGTGCGCCTATCTGACTAACTATCGGGCGCAGAGGAGCGTTTTCCTTGTGTATTTTCGGTAGCCCATACATTTGAAGAGGTTTTACACACGATGGTATTAAATATTTCACGTCCAAATTAAGTTTTTCGGAGTATTTCTTTGCAAGAGGCCGGTGTCTACAAAATTGACTGTGAATGTGGGCTCTCATACATTGGACAAACCAAGAGAAGCATAGGCATTCGACTCAAAGAACATATAGCTGACATAAAACATAAACGCTCAACAAAGTCTGCTGTGTGTGAACATATGGAACAAGGACCCAAACACTACCTGCGATTTGATGAACTACAGATACTCGCAAAAGAACACCGTTTTCTTCCAAGGATGATACGAGAGGCTATTGAAATTAAAAAACACCCTAATTTCAATAGGGAAGATGGTTGGAATGTTTCTCCAGCTTGGGACCCTGTCATAAGGCTAATGAAACCCAAGAAGGACAAAGTCACCAGAAGACCTAAGGACACTGTGAGCTCATTCTGCGTAAATAGTAACACCAGTAGATGAAAAATGTTCGGGTACTTTGAGATAACTTATACACTCAAGAAAAAGACAATTATCACCTCAGTCTACCGTGAACATGAATTCTGTAAAGAATTCGAAACGTCGGCTAGTAATAAATTAAAAATATAGTTTCTAGATCATTAGTTTCAAATGTAATAACTTAGTGAATCGAATACATCGCGATAAAATCCGTAAACTGTAGTTTAATTTCAATGTGTAACATTCGCGTAAACCCAAGAAGATACTAACACAATGATAAATCAAGCGGCGTCCCTAAAGGACAATAGTTCTCCAAGTACAATAAAGCCTCACTTACTTCTGTTATTATTATTATTATTATAGACTCACGCCTGTATCCCCGAAGGGGTAGGCAGAGGGGTAATATTACACCCACATTTCGCCAGGAATTTTTAGGTCCCACGTAATAGGGGGCGAGCCTATTGCCGTACCGGGCACATTACCAGACTCCGGGCTGCTACTGAGAATTACCTAACGGAAAAACCTAATAACACTTTGCCCGACCTGAGAATCGAACCCGAGACCCCCAATCCAACGCGCACATTTATGCCGCGAGACCAACGAGGCAGTCACTTACTACTGTGAGTTTCAAAAATATATACGCCGACATATCTTAGCCAGTTCCCTGAAGGATCGAATGGGAAGCTGCAAGAGAATGGTAGTAACAACCCACATTCCTGTTGTAAAATATATTTGCGGAAAACAGTTTCCAATAGTGGTGCTATAATGTACTGCCACGATCCAATTATATTCATCCAGTACAAAACTGAAACGAAATAAAACTGATTAAATTATGTTGTGGTGCGGTGAGTTATATTGTTTTTAATTTAGAAATGGCAAGCAAAATATCCCGATAAGGGCGATTTCAGATTAGCGTTTTATACGCGCGTATAAGCTCGTTTTTGGAAGCGCATGTAGGCGCGTAAAGGCTCGCCTTTTGGCACACGCGCAACTCGTACGAGCGTTGACGCGCTTCTAAGCTCGTATAGCTGCAAGCCGTCAGAATCCATGTTGACACTGACAAGATGTCACTATCGTTTCGAGCGAACACGCCGAAATATGCTCGTTCGATTTTTTGAAGCTCGTAATGTACCGCGCGTGTAAGCGCGTATGCTGAAACGACCGTGTACGCGCAGAAAAATACGCTAATCTGAAACCGCTCTAAGCGGCAATAGGCTCGCCACCTATTACGTGGGATCGAAGCACTGGCGAAAAGTGTGCGTTTAATATGCCTCTGCCTATCCCTTCGGGGAGACAGGCGTGAGTCTATGTATGTATGTAATTTAACAATGTTTGTTGTGTAAAAGCGATTTTGTTGCAGTAATTACGTGAGTACCAACTAGAAATTATGTCGCTGACTTTAATAGCAAGGGGATCTTTACTGCTCAAGTGTAACAAAAAAGGGGCAGATGTAATTATGCAGTTATACTAGGAATAGTCCTGACTATGATTTATTAACACAATGTTCTATTATCATAAAATAAAATCGTATTTTCATTTTAATGAACAATACGTTTATTTTTGTTAGTAAAAATAATCTCTGCGTAAAAATACAAGTTAATTATGTTACTAAAATGCTTATATTTCTCAAACAAATTTAGGTCTTATTATAAAACACAAACTAAATATAACCAGACTTAATCCTAGATTTGGACTATTTTGGAACATAATTTCAAAGAATATTGTTATTTTTATCACTTTGTTGACGAAAATAACAATATTCGGCATTCGGTGCGGCCTATATTCAGCAGTGAACTACGGTAGAATTATCATCAGTTCGACATTGGTTTTCGATGAATTTAAAATACAGATGTTTAACAATAATAATTTCCTCTAATTGTATTTTAAAACTATCTTTGTACTTTTCTATAGATAAAGGTAGATATGAATAAGTGGAATTACATTTAATTCAAATTCAAATTCAATTTCAGATCTCCAGAACGTCTTGTTTTTACATAATTGTAACTAAATAATCCATTGGAGTTAGTAAAAAAGCAATATATGTTTAGCTTATAACACTCAAAACATAATCTTATAACCGAAATAACTTCTAAGCTGTCTTAAATCACACCCGGGGGAGGAATACTTTATTCACCCTAAAAAAGCATACGAGACAAAATGTCCCATTTAAACAACCCGCACAAATTGTGCCAAACACGCTCATGAAATTTTCAAAAACAAAGTTCATAAAAATAAAACGTGAAGATCGTATAGGCATTGAAGAGGGAAATAAAGAATGTACGCAATTTTCATATCGCACGGAGAAGGCTGTGCGGCATTTTATTATAAGATGGGCTATCAATACTCATGAGGTCAGAGGCATAATATAATTTGATTTTAATTTTCTTTTAAATTGTATCGATTTTGGTTAGGTTCCAGTATTTTACTATCGCGCTGAAATTTAAGATGATATCTAAGTGAATGATACAACGTGCTGCTGAAATGTCAGCTTATTAATCTAAAGCACAGGTATGGCTGCTAAAAAAATGAAATGTGAATTTAAATAACTAAAAACCTGAAAGATTAATTTATTTTGACATTTTACCAGTACAGGTATAACAAAAAAAACAGAATATTCTCTCATGTTACTTATGAAAAAGCTAGAAAGTGTTGAAAACAAATACAATCTATCGAATTTAGTTGCACTTTATGTTTATATGGTTTTATAGTAAATACAAAATTTTGCCCCTTCTCCCATCATGTGTTCGTAAAAGACAGCAATAGCGTAGTATTATTTTAATAAAGCAAATTCTACTGAAGAGCTACGAACATATCAATCGATCGTCACAATCAAAACACTGCTGAGATTACTATTTCGGTTGCGCTCTATATAACGTTTATCTTATTCCGGCAGAAGACAGTTTATGAATAAAGAACTCAATTTGATATTGCGATCGTCTTCGTTAGCTCATAGTTACCTAAACAAATAACGGAAAGCCATCTCAAGTCAATATTTGTTCCGTATTGGGTGAATTTCAGTATGGTTTGAACCCAGACAGTTTGGCCTGTTTTAATAAATCGATTTAAAAATCCCTTCTTAATTAACAACATTATAGTGCTACTTTCAATCAAACCATTAGAGGCTTATATCCAACAGTGGACCACGAAAGTTAGAAAGATTTTATATCGTCTGTAAATATGACAGAAAACAGAGTTGCATCCTCAAAGGATCAAAGTATAAAACAAAGTCTGTCTTCTGTCTATCTGCCCTATGTATGCTTAAATCTTAAAAACCACGCAACGGATTTTAATGCGGTTTTTTAAAAGATAGAATAATTCAAGAGGAAGGTTTATATGTTTAATTGACGCGGGCGAAGCCGCTGGCGACATCTATTTATTTATAAAAGAATAAAACGACAAATTCACACATTAATTCCCGGGCCGGGCAAAGTGTTATTGGGTTTTTCCGTTAGGAAATAGGCTTGTGTCCTAAAATGTAATAAGCGATTGATTTGTTCCTTTATTAGATGTTAAACTGAAATACCTGATTTTTTCTTCATAAATCGATCAGCAACAGTCCTAATTACGGCTTTTTAAAAACCTTTTAGAATTTGATACGAAAACGCTGTAAACCATCATGGCGGTTGAGTGATATCACAAAGTCCAAAACAAAACAAACCGTGAATGAAGTCTGGTCTGATATACCCACTTTTATTTTGTTATATTCGATTTGACAGGTAGAAAGTTTGACGTTTTAGTTTTATTTACTACTAAAACGTCAACAACATGAATGGCGGACGTACTGTTTGACGTAATGCTCTCTGTTTGGTGTTCACTATCACAAGAATAAATACATTATTTTTAGTTTTATAATCCTAAAAATAACATTAATCTTAACTTTTTATTATAAATTATTAACTTTATTGACATCTTAAAATCATAATAAATCCATATATACTACAATTAAACCGATTTATTCTTAATGGACACAAGCCTATTCTCAGTAGCAGCACGGAGTCTGGTAATGTGCCCGGTACGGCAATAGGCTCGCCTCCTGTAACGTGGGACCTGGAAATTCATGGCACAATGTGGGTGTAATCTTACACTTCTGGCAACTCTTCGGGGATACAGGCGTGAGTCTATAAATCTGTATGTATAAAATTCTCGCGTTACTGACTGTCTGACAGACAAACTACAGCCAGAAAAATTGGGCGCAGAAAGCTGAAATTTGGCATGTATGTTTCTTGGGGATCGTAGGGTTGCACTAAATAGGGATTTCCCGAAATACCCACGGGATTGGTCAAAACGGATAAATTAAAATAAATGTGCAGGCGTAGATGCTGGTGTCTTCTAGTAAAATAAAACGACAAAGTTTAACAGGAAATTTGTTAGAAAAAGCTTACACTAAACACCCACCTGTGTCTTAAATGTTTTGAGTCAATTAAAAAGAGGAAAATTAATTCATTTTTGTTGTGGATTACCGTAAATTGGATAACGCCCCGAAACTATAACCTTTCTGTCCAGTAAAATACTGTCCTTTTTTGTATACATATTTAAATTTGGGGTTAACGCTTAGAATGCCTCCGTGATCCAGGATAGCGTATGCGTCTGCTGATCCAGGTCTTGGGTTTGATTCCCGGGTCGGGCAAAAGTGGAACTGAGTTTTGCCGAATTCTCAGGAGCAACTTGGAGTCTGGCAATGTACCAGATAACGGCAATAGGCTCAATCTCTATTACGTACTTAAAGTTAATAAGGCGAAACGTGGGTGTCGGCGCTTGACGTCACCGGGATGACCGCGGGTGCGGCACGGCGGCGCGGTGTGGAACTCGAGACGGCGACGGTGCGCGGCGCCCGCGCACTCTACTCCGCTAGCGACACTCAGCTAGGAACCCCCTACGCGACGCACTGACCGAGGGCACTTTTATTATTCACAATTTATTCGAGTGTTCAAGTTAATTAAACTTCATATTTATATACAGTCCACTGCTCTATTTATTGTCCCGTAAAGAACTATTCAGCGTGTGTAATATTCACCTCTGTCTACGCCTGCCTCTGCCTCTTCGGCGAGACGGGCGTGACGTTTAAAAAAATATATAATTATATAATATAAACATTTCGTGCTTGTTATTGAAATCCTACGAAACGGCTTGATCGATTTTTATAACCCTGTGTGATGGTGCCTCCAGTTATTTTTTTTGCACAAATATGTTTTTATGATGACAGCATTACAGCAGGATATTTGCTTGGTTAGCTAGTAATCGATTGATTTATCTTAGTTCTTATCAAATAAATACCAAACCCATATTTTACCGTCTCATAGGTTGCATATTAAAAATTCGTTGCCCTCAAATGTCTGCACAAGGTAAGAAATGCTCCGAATGTCATAAGTTTAAATTCTTATATTACCTACTGACTTACAGACAACGCACGCCAGAATTTCTGGGTGCAAGAAACTGAAATTTGACATTCACGTGCTTTGAAAAGTGTAGGGATATAAGGGATTATCCAAAATTCCTAAGGGATTAGGCAGGAACAATATGGGAGCAATCATTTAAAAAAGAATATGCGTGAAAATGTGCATGATTCTCTAGTTTTGCATACATATTAATATATTAATATGTTGATTACAAAAGTTATAATGTTTTTTTAAGTTATAAGTATTGTAGGTAGTTTAATCCGTTTTGTGTTCACAATAAACATCGATTAATGAAGTGAAATAAAATGATAATCGTTTAAAGTTCTTTGAGGCGCTGTTATACCTCAGAAGCCGTGAAACACCTAATTTTTCGTCGCGCATCTAGCCGTAACGGTACATATTACAAACTAGCAAAAATTAGAGCTTAAAGTCAAAAGTCTGAGCAAAAGACTTTTGAAAGAATTTTTCATGTACGTGAAATAGGATCACGGTAAAAAAATCACAAAATCGAGGCAGAAAATAATCTTTCGTCTCACTGTTTGCAATATTTTGATCGTAAGCTGTCATATTTTTTTTGATAATATTGTAGGAAATCTAATGAACTAAAGAATTACCCTATTTTTTTTCTTATTATACGTGTATATTTTGTAAAATAAATAAAATTTGCCAAACGTCTATGATTTTGACGCTCGGTAGATCCCATCAATATCAAACGCTTCAGCAATTTAAACCTTATTAGCATAAGCGGTGTACTGAGTGTCAGTTGCTAGTTTACGCCCCGCCCAGACCTCATCATTTGGCTATGAGCCCTGTGACAGATAGGTTATGTCGCTTGCGTCTCCGCTGCACGAAATTTTACGTAAACCTGTTTGTTATTATAATACGCCGATTTGAGTTCGTAATTTCATGTTTTATTTTATAGACTGAATACTTTGAATCAAATAGGCTTTTCATGTAACTATGGGCACATATAATTAGGACCTAAGTTTATACTCTTGTTGCGTTTAATGTGTTATTGTTTCTGTGCTTATAAATATATGTATAATTAGAAGAATAAAATATGGACAATTAGAGAAATGAAGTTCTACGAAGGATTTGTACAAGAAAGCGTCGTAATAAAATAAAAATTCATCCATGACCAAGTGATTATGAAATATGTAATATTTTTACACAAATTATTTTCATAAGAGTCTTTTATGACTAACTATGTTACTTATATATTATCGATTATGCATAATATAATTATATAAATTATTCTCACAATACATAGCTGCCACAGTTTTCAATTTTTGAATGAGTAATAACATAAAATCTAATCATTTTATGTACCTATATTTCAAATTTATTAGCTTGTCCGAGCGCCTGGAGCGCTAAGATGCCGCCACGGCGAACAATAATGATGACAGCGCTAACATGGCGCTCCGCAATCCCCACAGAAGCGGTAACGAATGTTGTATTATTGTGTTTTGAACATAAACCTTTTTAGGTACTGTTCGGTCAATTCATGTATAGATGACATCTATAGTTACCTAAGCATAGATACATACTCTGTGAAGCTTGTAACCAACATTATTTAAACTAGTGTCCAATAGATCGCTGTACTAAAAACACGTATTTTTATTTCAAAACCCAAGCAAGCAAAAATCAACTTTATCACAAGATCATATGGTCCATTATCGAGCCGGATACCAGAGACTTACCTGCTCCGCTATTGAATTCCGAGGCGACCGAGAACAAAAGAGTGTAATAAAACGACCGAGTGTGAATTATTCAAATTATTGCAAGTCATTAGCGAGCTTATAATATTGTCGTTTATTACTATTGAAGAGGATTTTTCGTATTCACAATGGCTAAAGAACTGGATAAGGCGTTGAATATCATTGAAAATGTTGCTCTTAAGATAAAGAAGACACAGGTGAACTTAAAGAAGTGCCCAAAGTCTAGATTGACCCGTAATTATGTCGAAGCACACCTTCAATGCATAGAAGATTATTGGAATGAATACAAACAAGCTTACGCCGATTTAGTATGTAATACACCCAAAGAAAAACGTGAATCAGTGTCGTATTTCGCACAGGACGAATATTACGATCATGAAGAATTATACATATGCTTGAAAACGGAATTGAAGGACTTGTTAGTTATACCAGAACAATTAGTGAGTGCTGCTTCGTTACCAATATCTAGTGATCGTCAACAGCCGCGCGTCGTATTACCAAAAATACAGTTACCTACCTACAGTGGACAATACGAAGAATGGTTATCGTACCATGATTTATTTAAAACGCTAGTTAACGACAACCAAACGCTAAATAATGTACAAAAACTGCATTATTTGAAAACAAGTCTTACTGGAGAAGCTGCAGCTATATTAAAACATTTGCAAGTAACCGATTTGAACTATGAACAAGCATGGGACATTTTAAAAAGAAGATACGGTAATACGAGAATAAATGTGAACGCCATTATGAAGAAATTATTTTCGCAAAGAAAAATGACTGTTAATAATTCAAATCAAATCAAAAGTTGGTTAGACACAACGTTTGAGTGCTTGCATCATTTGAAAAACATGAAAGTGAATACTGAAAATTGGGATCCGATTATAATATACGTGATTGTGCAAAAACTAGATTCTGAAACTCATAAAGATTGGGAGGAGTACGTAAGTACCAATTGTACGGACTCAGACATTTTACCATCGCTTGAACAATTTCGTATATTTTTGGAAAGCCGATTTCGAACGTTGGAGCTTACGGAACCAATGAAACAGAAAACAAATACTGGATTTGTTCAAGAAAAATCTTTTCATGTTGCTACTACCGTCGTAAAATGTGCAATGAAAATCATACACTTAGCCACTGTAAGGAGTTTGGAAAGTATTTACCAGTACAGCGAAGTGAATTTACAAAACAAAACAATTTGTGTTACAATTGTCTTGCGTCTGGGTACTCAGGAAGGCAATGCCGCGTCCCTACTTGCTGTCGCTTATGTAAGAAAAGGCATCATACGCGTCTTCACGAAAATACGCAATCCTATACAAGTAAAGGTGCTACATCGGGCAACATAGAGTATAAACAATCACAACAACCTGAAGTGGCATTACATACAAACGTGGAGGAGACACAGCAACAAGAAAATATCACATTGATGGCATCACACGCTTCAACTAAACCAAGTACAGCGTTACTGGCGACAGCAATTGTACATGTGAGGAGTGAAGACAATAATGTAATTACACTGAGAGCGTTGATTGATCAAGGGTCACAGGCGAGTTTTATAAGTGAGCGCGCTGCACAACAGCTGAAGGCAAGGCGATACCCCATCAAAGGCACCGTCGTGGGCGTGGGATCTACGAAAGAAGATATCAAGCAAGTAGTTCAGATTAAAATCAAGTCAAGATGTGAAGATTTTGACACGGATGTGAGGGCATATGTTATGTCAAAACAGCTGACTACCAAAATACCATCCCACACCATCGAAAGAGACAGTTGGCCTCATCTGGAAGGGCTGATTCTGGTTGATCCTACCTACTTTAAGCCGGGATCAGTAGATTTATATTTACCTGGGTGTTGATGTATACGCACTAATAATACAAAGCAAACTGATTAAAGGGCCACCAGGGTCTCCATGCGCTCATAAGACAAACCTTGGTTGGATCCTGTTTGGTAACGTGGGCAATAGAACACAAGCTGAGTCGGTTCTTGTTATGCATCATCAGATCATAGCTGATGATTTTTTGAAAACATTCTGGGAGGTGGAACCAGATGCAACGAGGAAGTATACTAAAGAAGAAATACAGTGTGAGAAACATTATGAAGAGAATTACCATAGAAACAATGAGGGAAGATATGTCGTCAGATTGCCGTTTCGTACCCCCAACCCTATTTCACCAAATGGCAATTCGAGAGAAATAGCAATGAAACGCTTAATTTAACAAGAGAGAAGACTACAGAATACGCCTGAGCTGCGAGATGAATACAACAAGGTATTAGAAGAATACTTAGCATTGGGACATATGGAGAAGGTTCCAGATGATGAAATAAACCACAGATGTGTTTACCTACCACACCATGCAGTTGTTAGAAGGGATAAGGAGACTACAAAGGTCAGAGTGGTCTTTGATGCGTCGTGCAAGGGAAATAACGGCGTTTCGTTAAATGAAGAACTTCTGACTGGCCCCGTACTACAAGAAGACATGCGAAGCATTATAATGAGATGGCGCATGCATAAAGTATGCTTTGCAAGTGACGTCACAAAAATGTATAGAATGGTGCTTTTAGATAAAAGAGACATGGATTATCACAGAATATTATAGCGTGGAGCCTCAAATGACTACGGCTATAACGATCAAGCTGAAGTGAAAGACTATAGATTAAAAACGGTCACATTTGGTACAGCCTCTGCCCCGTACCTAGCCATCAAAACCTTAATGAAGCTCGCTGACGATGAGGGTGAGCAATATCCTGAAGCTGCCACTATTATTAAAGAAGATTGCTTTGTCGACGATTTGATCTCAGGAAGTGACACCTCAGAACAGGTTATACGCGTCAGTGCACAAATTATAGCCATTCTTCAAAGAGGAGGCTTTGAACTACAAAAATGGGCCTCGAATGACACAAAATTTCTTCAATCCATGGACGTATCTAAAGTAACCACGAAAGCAAATTTAGATCTGAAGGTAGATGGTACTATCAAGGCACGTGGTTTATCATGGAATCTTGGCAAGGATGAGTTTCATTATCAACTGCAATTGAAACCCATTTCAACAAACATCACAAAGAGAACAATACTTTCAGATCTACAGAAGTTGTTTGATCCGCTTGGCTGGATTGAACCAGCCATAGTCAAAGCTAAAATATTAATTCAAAAACTATGGCTAGAAGGAGTACATTGGGACCAAGACATTAGAAAGGAACTAGCAGAAGAATGGAAGTTCTTGAGAAAGGATTTAGAAAATGTGAATAACATAAGACTCAAACGATGGCTAAACACCTTGAGCACTGAGAAAGATCAGGTGACCTTACACGGATTTTGCGACGCATCTACAAAGGCATATGGAGCTGTGGTCTACTGCCGTGTACAACCAAAGGGTGGAAACATTGAAACATATCTAGTAGCTGCACGAACGAAGGTAGCTCCGGTTAAGACGATCTCACTACCTCGTCTCGAACTAAGTGGAGCCACATTGCTTGCAAAATTACTACACAAGGTTAGTCAAGCTATGAGAATCCAATCTCAAAATGTGTTTGCATGGACTGATTCGACTATTGTCTTAGTGTGGCTGGTTGGAGAACCAAACCGATGGAAACCTTTCGTCGCAAATCGAGTGGTTGAAATACTGGAGCATACGAACAGCAATCAGTGGTTCCATGTACAATCGTCACATAACCCAGCTGATATAGTTTCACGAGGCTTATCTATATCAGACTTGCAACAGTCAATATTATGGTGGAATGGACCTACCTGGCTTACCAACAAGGACATAGAATATTCTAAACCTACAATAAGATCTACAGATATAGAAAGAAGGAAAATACTTACCTGTGTTAACATAACGGAATGTGAAGAAAGGAATTTTAATTTTGAAACGTTTGATTCACTTACCGAGCTGTTGAGAGTCATAGCCCACTGTAAACGATTTTTTAATATGAAACGGAATCCAGATAAATTAGAACTTGAAATAACAGCAGAAGAATTACAAACGGCGCTAAATATTTGTATAAGACGTGTACAGGAACAAGAGTTCTCAGGTGAAATAATAAGACTCAAGGAAAACAAACCTGTAGGAACCACCAGTGTGTTGAAGACATTGAACCCATACTTAGATGACCAGAGTATCCTCAGGGTGGGCGGCCGGCTAAGAAATGCAGACGCCGAAGAAAATATGAAGCATCCTGTGATACTAGGGAAGAGGAATGGTCTCGTGTCACTGATACTGGCTGAAGCACATCTAAAAACATTACATGGAGGAATAAAACTTATGACAACTTACCTGATGAGTAAATACTGGCTTATTGGATGCAAGAGTTTGGTGAAACAATACATTTACAAATGTCTTACCTGTGGACGACAACGTGCCATCAGTAGACAGCAGTTGATGGGTGACTTACCAGAGGCGCGTGTTACTCCATCACGTCCATTCTCTCGAAGTGGAGTCGACTTTGCTGGTCCTGTGTATGTATTACACCATAGAGGTAGAGGAGCCAAGACTAGCAAGGCTTACATATGCATCTTCATCTGCATGGCGGTTAAGGCTATCCATCTAGAATTGGTTAGTGATCTCACAGCAGATGCATTTATCGCTGCTTTCAAACGTTTTGTAGCCATAAGAAGAAGATGTGAGGAAATTTGGAGTGACAATGGAAAAAAATTTGTCGCAGCTAACAAAGAGCTCCACAGGATGATGCTAGAAGCTGGATTTGATATGCCTGGTCCTGTAGTGAAGCAACTGGCAAATGATGGTACGCACTGGCATTTCGCACCGCCATATAGTCCTAACTTTGGAGGATTATGGGAAGCCGGAGTCAAGTCGGTTAAACAGCACTTAAGGAAGATACTGACTAAGAATTTAACATTTGAAGAGTTCGCGACAGTACTTACCCAAATTGAGGCCTGTCTCAATTCACGTCCTTGGACACCGATATCTACAGATGTTGACATGATTGATGACATCCAAGTACTCACGCCAGGACATTTTATCGTTGGTGAATCGCTGGTAATAGTACCTGATCGCAACTATACAACGGCTAATATCAACCTCTTATCTAGATGGCAACATACTCAAAGACTAGTTCAAGGATTCTGGAAACGTTGGCAGACCGAATACTTGTCAAGACTAAACCAGCGACCCAAATGGTTGAAAAGGTCCCCGGAGTTTGAAGTCGGTGACATAGTGTTACTGAAAGATGAACATATGCCACCCAGTAAATGGCCACTAGCAAGGATCATAGAGAAACACCCCGGACAGGACAATATGACGCGAGTGTATACTGTGCGTTATAACGGGAAATTAACACGTAGATCAATATCAAATTTGTGTGCATTACCTATTTCTGTTAAAGATTAACCTGTGTATTTACGTAAGTTGATAGACAGATTGTATCATGTTTATGTGTAAGTTGTATACCTACTTTTATTATTGTGTAGTTTTATATTTCGTAAATTTAAAGTGCTACTGTATGATAACATAATGTGTCATTGTAAGAATTTAACTGTTGGATTGTATAATTAGTAAAATATGCCATGTGAACTTTTATGAATAATTGTTATCCACATACTTACCTATTCTTATTTGTTGTAAGAGAAAGGTCTTAATAAGCCCTTTGGTGGGCGGTATGTTCAGTCAATTCATGTATAGATGACATCTATAGTTACCTAAGCATAGATACATACTCTGTGAAGCTTGTAACCAACATTATTTAAACTAGTGTCCAATAGATCGCTGTACTAAAAACACGTATTTTTATTTCAAAACCCAAGCAAGCAAAAATCAACTTTATCACAAGATCAGGTACATCGGGTAAAACTTTGATTATTCATAAACTATTAGGTATGTCTCAGTACATCTAATATCTTTTTAATTTCTTAAATCAATCATTTATAAGTAAGAAGGTAACTTCTCTGTTTGCTATAACACAAGATATGGTATTTTTTTAATAATTAAGTACGTAACTAATTATCATTATTGTAATTACAGAGAAGTTAAAGATAACAGTTCTGCAACGTTTTACACACATTTGACTTCAGTCATTCCTAACACGATCTGTTCAAGAGCTAGCCAAGAAATGCTAAACAATTTTTTTAACAAATTTGACTCAAATTCCGTAGTGATAAGCAAAAATTACAAGAGGGATAGCAGTGACTGTTTCGAATTGCGTAAGAATATGTTGACAGATTGAAATTTTTGTATAGTGGTAAAAAGAAGAGATAACAGCAGTAAAGCCAACTTAGTAAAAAATATTTTGTACAAATAAAATATTTGCAATGAAAAATCAGTTGCGCATGGAATCTAAAATGAACAACTGGCTTTGCAACAACTGGCGAAGCAAGAAAATGTAACAATCGAGCCTTGTAGATTATTCGATTATTGGTGCCACGCCAGATGGATTAATAGGTCCAAACACGATTGTGGAAATTTTATGCTCTAAAGTTGCCTATAAGAATGGCCTGGAGAATAGTATAAGAGCAAATAAAATACAAATATGGAAACATGATAAAAAAGTGAACTGACTAGTCTAAACAAATATTGTAATTGTTATTACCAAATTCAGGGGCAACGCCACGTTACACGCAAACAAAAGTGTTTATTTACTGTGTGGAGTGGCGAAAGTATACCACTAAAAATAGAAATTATAGAAAGAGATGATGTTTTCTGGGAGAAGCTTGTGGCGTTTTATATGAACTGGCAGTTGCCTGAAATTGTTGATTCTCGTCAAGCTCAAGGGATGGCATTGCGAGATCACGGAGAGGAAAATGTTTCATCAGTGCTTGAAATTTCTACAATACCAAGCCGTAAAAGGAAAGTAAATGAAACTGTGCCTCGTGAACAACAGCAAATAATAAGTATTGAAGCCTTGTCACCTCACACACTGCCTTTAACATTCGATGAGAATAAAGAAAACCTGCCGGGTTGTAGCAGACAGCTAACTTTTGATGAGCTGTAAACTCTGTATTTCTTTAATAAATTATAAATAAATATAAATAAATATCTTTTAATATTTATTTTCTTTGAAACAACACATATTTGAAGCGAAATATTTTTTTTATATTTTTCCATACAAACATGTATGACGAGGGCTAACGAAAAAGCAGTAACTCAAATTCTAATTCTATAATTTTCTAAGCGACATAGCAGTATAAGAAAATATATGTAGACGGGAATTAACGCGAACATGCAAATTAGGTATTTTAGTTTAAAAGTTTCGACATAGCAGTATCTCATGAATAAGGTATATCCACATATATTTTTGATGTTTCATCTATTTTGAAAAATGATAATGGGTTGGGTTTCGAAATGAAACGCCTGAATTTGAGGGTATTGGTAGTGTAGGGGGCTTAAGGTAGTTCGTTTTAATCCCCTAAAAGTAATTTTGGCTGCCGGAGTTGGGTCTAAATATTTTTAAACAATTTCCAACATTTCTTAAATACTTCGGCAATTATGCAAAACGGAACATAGTTTTTATACTTTAGTACAGTTTTACAAATGTAATTTTTAGGTTATATGTGAAAAACGTGAAACGAAACGGAAAACTGCCATCTTGGAATGCTCATATAAAAACACAGCTAATGTCAAATTTGTGCGTCATTGCTTTCGAGTGCCTTGGGTTAGGTGCGACTGTAATAAGTAAATAAATAGGTTATGTTAGGTTCTCTTTTGACCCTTAATCCGAAAAAAGAAGCCCTTCGCAGGGCTCCGACAACCTTAGTTTATTAAACTAGTGTGATGAATGTGGAAGTTGGCAGTGCCATACACACCGATGTTTGGAGATTTTTTTTCCAGAGGAAACCAAGTATTTCCGGCAAGTGAAAATGGTGAGGGGGGTTTCAAGACCTCCCTTGCTCCCTCTCCAATCACTCACAACCCCTAAAAACGGCGACGTATTTCGAAACCTTTGCCATAATAATAATTATACCTATGATAACAATTAACATCCATAAATAAATAAAAGAAATCAACTTCTACTAAACTTCAATTATCTCGTAACTCGCTTTAGTTGAGATACGGCTTTTGCGCTTAGTAGAGCTGTATTGTGTTTTTTAGGGTACCGTAGGCAAAAATTGTAAAAACGGAACCCTTATAGATTCGCAATGTCTGTCTGTCTGTCCGCCCGTATGTCACAGCCAATTTATTGCAAAACAGATTTGAAAACTGGCAGGAATGGAATTAGATGTTGTTTGTTTTTATACAAAAACAAAACAAACATAATAATGGCTTCTCCATACATGGAACTGACTTAATTATTTTTATCATCTTACGGCACGTAGGTATTTACCTACTTTCGTCAACATTAAATACCTATAACGTCTAATGTAAACCAGTTTTGCTCATGGCTGCACTGAGTACAAAAATTGCGCTATGCCTATATTGTACAAACAGATTGATGTATGTAATATAAATTTTAATATAAGTATCTCAATTCAATATGCTAAAACGTTTTGCTTGCTTGAAATATTGGAATACGGATGTCGCCAGAATACGGCCGCACGCGACGAGAATGAAGGGGGGCGCCCCGCAGTAGACGGAGCTAAGCTCAGTTCACCTCCCCTGCTTCACCCCCTCATTTACCAAAACAGGCGCTTAGGACAGCGCCTTAAACGGTTCTATATTTAGAACTCAGTCGGGTAATATTTCGTCCTTGTTTTTAAGTGACGCCTCTAAATTCATATTTGCAAAATATGTTGTACCAAGATTAAATAAGTGAATAGATACATCAATTCAAATACTTTTAAAAACTTTAACAGCCATTGAGTCCAAGTGTAGAGTAATTTTATTTGCGAAAGTTTTCTGGAATATTGTATTGAACAACACTTTTTAATAAGAGAGTCTGAATTATTAAAGAAATACAGATAGGCTCTTGAACGCCACTCACCATAAGCCATTTCGAGCTAATTTACAGGTAGTAGAGCCTTGCTGATTTCAGCATGAATGGGCCTGCTCGACCGGGGAAGTACTACCCTCTCACAGAAAATCGACGTAAAGTAACAGTACCTAAGCTGTTGCGTTTCGTTCGGTGTGTGAAAGTGCCGGAGGCCCTATCCCCTATTCCTTCTCCCTTATCCCACTCCTCATCCTATCCCTTTTCCCAATCCTAAGAGGCGGCAACGCACTTGTAACTACTGTGGTGTTGCTTGTGTCCATGGGCGGCGGTATTGTTTACTATCAGGCAATCCGTCTGCTCGTTTGCCGCCTATTACTAGAAAAAAATAATAATAATAAAATTTCAAAAACCAGGCTAAATAACTTTTTAAGTACAAATCTCAATTATGTAGACACCCTAACGACAACCTTAAAAACTCCCTTGGTCAAAATTACAAAACAACTACAGTTAACAAAAGTCGTATATTATAATATTCTTACCTGCATAGCAAAACTTTAGTTTCTTTAGCAGAGAATTCTTCTTGTTAATCTGTTCTTCGGTGAGATTACTATCCGTCCACATGCGCCCCAGCTGAACGATTAGCGATCTTAACTCCATCTTATTAGAGACCACTATTACTACTTTTAGTATAGCTGTGAATAGCGGAAAGTTGGGTTAGAAGCATACAGCAGGCTTCCGAATGCAAGCTCTTGATATAAAAAGTTGACGCAGACGTCTTTTGTTCTTTGAATTTCGAGAAAAATATGAAAGAAAAATGTTAGAGAAAATTGGGGAAGCTCCTGTGTATTTGAGTTTTGTGACGTGAGAACCAGGTTAGGATAGACGTGATGTTTGAATAGTAATGCATGCGAATAAACAAGGAGGAACTGTAACAACTCGCTGCTATTTCAATGTTCACTATAACAGAAATCATTTTGTAAAAATAGATAGAATAAAATTTATTTTTTTCTTATCGAATATCACATATTTGTGAAAAACATTCAGAAATATAGCTCACTATTACTGTTAATACTTATTTTCGTAATATGGATTACAAAAGAGATTTTGTAATCCATATTGTTGTCACTGCCTCGGCTTATAGAAATTGACAGCCTCAGAGGGACATCATAATTATTTTGCAACTTAATAATGTATGTTGTAGCGAATAATTTAGAGATATTTTATGGGCTTTGTGTCTTACTTTACTTGCTTATCAAATATACTGCATCTCTTTTGTTATAGTAATTGTCCATATATGTAACAGATTTTATTATTTGTCAAGTGCTGCGCTAATTATTTTGCAACTAAATAATGTATGTGATAGCGAATCATTTAGATATATTTTATGGTATTTGCGTCTTACTTTACTTGCTTATCAAATATACTGCATCTCTTTTGTTATAGTAATTGTCCATATCTGTAACAGATTTTATTACTTTTCAAGTGCTGCACTAATTATTTTGCAACTTAATAATGTATGTTATAGTAAATCATTTAGAGATATTTTATTGGCTTTGTTTCTTACTTTACTTGCTTATCAAATGTACTGCATCTCTTTTGTTATACATTTCGTCCATATTCTTGGCAGATTTTATTATTTTTTAAGTGCTGCACTAATTATTTTGCAACTTAATAATGTATGTGATAGCGAATCATTTAGATATATTTTATGATCTTTGCGTCTTGCTTTACTTACTTATCAAATGTACTGCAACTCTTTTGTTATACAATTTATCAATATCCTTTTTTGCTTTTATTATTTTTTAAGAGTTGCAATAATTATCTCGCCGCTTCATAATTTATATATATACATAATATATGTTATGGACTGTGTGTCCCACGCATCTCCTGAATTGGCTTATGTCGGCAATCCTGTTTATCCACAACAAAACACTCATTAACACAATTTATCTATCTGTTTATTTACTTATGTCCTTGATTATTTTATTTTATATTATAATATGTAACATCACACCGTATTATGTATTGCACATACTAAAACATTTTAAAATTAATGAGTATTTTTACACACGTAACCGAATCTTTCGTTACTTTTTTATATTATAGTGAAACTGTACAATTGAATATAACAATTCTTGTTTGTTTATATCTCATAAATAGACAGTTAAAAGTTGATTTCTTAAATGTGGGGTGGGGTCACTTGGAACGATACACGACGAATTTATAGCATTAATGCAGAATCATTGTTGTGATATTGTGGCAATAAATGAGACGTGGTTGCGGCTGGGTGAGGATGGGCGTGCGCCGGTTTTGCCCGGGTTCCGACTACGCCATGTGCCACGGCCCGCGAACATTCAGTCGGGCTGGGGCAGTGCGGTCGGTTTTTACGTGCGACGTGGTCTAAGTGCGCGTACGTGGACTTGTCCGATCGATAGCAAGTTTGAAGCAATTGAGCAAATGTGGTTGACGCATTCCGTCAATGGGAAAAAAATTGCAATAGGCACAGCCTATCGCCCACCTTGGCTGGATTTTGACTTGTTCCTGGATGCCTTGACTGATGCGGTGAGTTTTTTGAGCAAATGCGACCACTATATAGTGATGGGAGATTTTAACGTTAACGTCCTGCGTACGAATGAAAGTAGTGTAAAAAAATTAAGTGATAATCTTACTCAGCTTGTCACATCTCCTACCCACTATACAGAAAACAGCGAAACATTGATAGATTTGTTATGTACAGATCTCAATGAAATTATGTTAATGTTGTACCGTTCGGTTCGCTGTTGGGACATTGTTTCGTAGTTAGCGAACTTGACATTAAACGGGACTCTATTAAACCATATTTTATAGAATACAGGCCAATAAAAGATATAGATGATGACAGGTTCAACGCTGATCTATCTAGCATTAACTGGATAAATATACACAACCAGAATAATGTCAATGATATGGTTACTATATTTAACAAAAACTTGTTATCGCCTTTCGATGTTCACACGCCGGTTAAAAAATGTTTTATTAAAGAACCTTCATACCCGTGGATAACGGACACGATTAAAGTTATGATGTGGATGCGTGACAAGTATTATAAGGTGCTAGTTTATCGATCAAATATAAAAAACATAGGTCTATAAATTTTATATGATGAAAATGATATATTTGTAGACCTGATATCATTTTGTTCTGAATAAAGGGGAAATATGTTTTTCGGATTGTCTGTTTTTTCGTAGACATCATGTATTGTATAGTAGAAATTAACATCTTGCAGAACGTTTAATATTAATTATTTCGTTTTCGAGTACAAGTAACTATAGATACTTCCTACTATATAAATTGTTGTACCTTTGGGCTACGTATTGTTAGACGGCAGTCACTTCGTGGAAAGGTATTTTGTAAAATTTAGTTAGACAAGAAAATGGATCTCGACTTCGCAAGTGGAAATCTTAGATCGCTTCTAGGACAACGCCAGGTTGTGATGATTAGTATGGATTGTCTAAATAAAAATATTTATTACAAGCGTTATATATTAACTCTAGTAAAATTATCCTATACAGGAAATCATAAAAAAACAGTTGCTTGTCGGTAAGGTCCTAAGTGGCATCATTTTCCAATCAAGGTTCTACAGTTTGAGGACCAAATACCATAAATTTATAAAATTCATTTGAAATTGCAAAAAATACTATGATAAACTATTACATGTGATAAAAACTTCAATAAAATTTGCTCTTATGTAATTTGGAAGTGTATAACAATGAGGACTTCTGTCGTCTCGCTCGTATTCAATTCAAAGGAAATATAAATTACATGATATCAATTTGAATATAAATATAAAAGAATTAGACCACTGTATATATTACCGCTGTTTTAATATTATTATAAAAGTAGAAGAGATTGTTTGTTTGGTTGAACGCGAAATTTTCAGAAACTACTAGTCAAACTTCAATAAAGGCTAAAACATCACGGTAAGCCACTGATGTGGTTGCAGCAGTAGCCTTAAATATCGCGGATGTAACCACAAGCTCAGGTAGTATGGAATAACACCCTCGTAGATTGAATGATTAGACTAATATTATGTATAAAATAAAGCTAGTGATGGTTAAAATAATATTTAGACAGCAACCAACTCAAGAGCCAGTTCAGCGGTTTGCTATAAAGTAGCATTATAGAAATATCAAGTGCTTATAAAAGTAGCGTCGTATATTTGTCGTAACGTTGAGTCGTAAAAATTTCACACGTCGTCATTCTATAGAGCTGTAGGGAGGCAATCTTTCAAACTCAACCTATAGTAATATCATTATAACATGTAATCCTTATCTAAATTACCTTTTCGGAAACAATTTGGGTTAGCATATTTGAAATTAATTATAGACTATATAATTACGTTTTTTGAAGTTATGTGCGTACATAATGTTAATTACTGTTTGCTTAAGAAGAGCATTGTGAGAAAATCTGTATGTATCCTAAGAGTTTCCTATAATGCTCTTTGATATTTTGTGTAGTTTACCGACCCGCAGCAGAGTAGACAATAGTCTAAACCTTTTAACATTGATAGCCCCAGCCCAGCTGTGGGACAGTTTACATACATAGCTGATATTATTATTGTATAATGTTTTTAAGAATTGACGTTCATTATGCTGTTCTTAGAATTATTGATTAAAACCTACATCTCTCTATAGTTGTTTTGTTCAGTAATAAAGATACGGAATAATTATATCGTACCTTTTGCATAAACAAATTTTACTATTAAGTAGCATGTTCCCAAAACTGCTGTGTCTTTTTGTAATTTAACTAGTTTCAAGATAGTTTTTAAAGTTAAAACGGTTTACGGATTTTATCGCGATATATTGGTTTAACTAACATAACATTTAATTTCTTTCTGGTTTAGCGACAAAACAAACAAAACATTCTTACTACCATATACGAATATACATACATACATACATACATATCGTCACGCCTTTTATCCCCGAAGGGGTAGGCAGAGGTGTATTTCTACACCCACTTTTCGCCAGATATACTTTAGTCCCACGTAATAAGGGGCGAGCCTAATGCCGTACCGGGCACATTTCCAGACTCCGTGCTGCTACTGAGAATTTCGTGACAGAAAAACCCAATAACATTGCTCGACCCAGGAATCGAACCCGGGACCTCCCGATCCCACGCGCACATTTATGCCGCGAGACCAACGAGGCAGTCGTATAGGGTTTGATGTCGAGTTTTCCGTCTCTACGCAAAGATGGTATTTGCATCGTGTTATCCCTTAGTCGCCCCTTACGACACCAACGGGAAGATAGGGGGTGGTGACACTTGTATTCTATACCGTCAACCACACGAATATATACAAAAGAATTCTGTATTATTGAAACAAAATGGAAGAACTCAAAGATTTTCCCGGCGAGTACTTAGAAACTCTTATCTCCTGTTTTAATCTATTAGAAAGATGCAATGTTGTGATTTTCGACGAGAAGTCATTTTGGAAAAAGTTTTGGCGATCTTTTTATATCATACCTTGCGTAGTTCTATATCATACTTCGCTGTCAATGTATATGTCGAAAGTTTTCAATGGAGACCTTGGATTGGTTGACTTGGCTTTCGTTGCTAGTGTCTACGTGGTATGCACTCAAGGTAACTTTTTTATATATTTTCAAGACGTTTTTTTGTAAAATCAGTGCAATCATTATGTTTAGACATATCACATAATATATACTTATTTGAAAGAAAAAATTATGAATTTTGTCGTGAACAAATTATAATGAATAATATATTTGAGCCTTTGATGTTTCGAGATTTTGTAATCCAATATGGATTCCAAAATCTCTTTTGTAATCCATATTACGAAAATAAGTATTAACAGTAATAGTGAGCTATATTTCTGAATGTTTTTCACAAATATGTGATATTCGATAAGAAAAAAATAAATTTTATTCTATCTATTTTTACAAAATGATTTCTGTTATAGTGAACATTGAAATAGCAGCGAGTTGTTACAGTTCCTCCTTGTTTATTCGCATGCATTACTATTCAAACATCACGTCTATCCTAACCTGGTTCTCACGTCACAAAACTCAAATACACAGGAGCTTCCCCAATTTTCTCTAACATTTTTCTTTCATATTTTTCTCGAAAATCAAAGAACAAAAGACGTCTGCGTCAACTTTTTATATCAAGAGCTTGCATTCGGAAGCCTGCTGTATGCTTCTAACCCAACTTTCCGCTATTCACAGCTATACTAAAAGTAGTAATAGTGGTCTCTAATAAGAAGGAGTTAAGATCGCTAATCGTTCAGCTGGGGCGCATGTGGACGGATAGTAATCTCACCGAAGAACAGATTAACAAGAAGAATTCTCTGCTAAAGAAACTAAAGTGTTGCTATGCAGGTAAGAATATTATAATATACGACTTTTGTTAACTGTAGTTGTTTTGTAATTTTGACCAAGGGAGTTTTTAAGGTTGTCGTTAGGGTGTCTACATAATTGAGATTTGTACTTAAAAAGTTATTTAGCCTGGTTTTTGAAATTTTATTATTATTATTTTTTTCTTCTTTCTCGGATTGCCTGATGGTAAGCAATACCGCCGCCCATGGACACAAGCAACACCACAGTAGTTACAAGTGCGTTGCCGCCTCTTAGGATTGGGAAAAGGGATAGGATGAGGAGTGGGATAAGGGAGAAGGAATAGGGGATAGGGCCTCCGGCACTTTCACACACCGAACGAAACGCAACAGCTTAGGTACTGTTACTTTACGTCGATTTTCTGTGAGAGGGTAGTACTTCCCCGGTCGAGCAGGCCCATTCATGCTGAAATCAGCAAGGCTCTACTACCTGTAAATTAGCTCGAAATGGCTTATGGTGAGTGGCGTTCAAGAGCCTATCTGTATTTCTTTAATAATTCAGACTCTCTAATTAAAAAGTGTTGTTCAATACAATATTCCAGAAAACTTTCGCAAATAAAATAACTCAACACTTTGACTCAATGGCTGTAAAAGTTTTTAAAAGTATTTGAATTGATGTATCTATTCACTTATTTTTAATCTTGGTACAACATATTTTGCAAATATGAATTTAGAGGCATCACTTAAAAACAAGGACGAAATATTACCCGACTGAGTTCTAAATATAGAACCGTTTAAGGCGCTGTCCTAAGCGACTGTTTTGGTAAATGAGGGGGTGAAGCAGGGGAGGTGAAGGGAGCTTAGCTCCGTCTACTGCGGGGCGCCCCCCTTCATTCTCGTCGCGTACGGCCGTATTGCGATTGCGCTGTGGCATACCTAGTTCCTCCAAAATATGACAACATAACACTCTGGGCTACATATGTAGCCCACGCGTGTACTCTAGTGTTAATGTTATTTTTAGGATTCTAATATTAAAAATAATGTATTTATTCTTGTGACAGTGAAAACCAATCAGAGAGCATTACGTCAAACAGTACGACCGCCATTAAGGTTGTTGACATTTTAGTAGTAAATACAGCTAAAACGTCAAACTTTTTACCTGTCAAAGCGAATATAACAAAATAAAAGTGGGTACATCAGACTTAACTTCATTCACGGTTTGTTTTGTTTTGGACTTTGTGATATCACTCAACCGCCATGATGTTTTACAGCGTTGTCGTTTCAAATTCAAAAAAAAAAATTTAAAATCCGTAATTAGTAATGTTGCTGATCGATTTTTGAATAAAACATCAGTTAATTCAGCTAATAAAGGAACGAATCAATCGCTAATTACATTTTAGGACAGAAGCTTATTGTTGCGTTACTGATTGACTGACAGACAACCCACAATTAAAACTATTAGACATAGAAAGCTGTAATTGTGAGTAATCTATGGCGTGTATTTTCCTTGGTTCCTTGGAGACCGTCGAGTTACACTAAGAAAGGAATTCACAACATTTCCACGGGAACGGGTACAAACGGTTGAATAAAAAAAATGTGCGCGCGTAAAAGCAGGCATCCTCTTTTGTCCATATTATTAGTAGATAACATCTGTTGTTTAACAACTATAAAAACACCCTTTTGAAGACAACTGCTATTTTTGGGTGGTAAAATGTTATCATAATAGTTTAGTGCCGAAATATCGGTTACTCCAAACAAAGGTACGTGGTATATATCCCGAAAGACAATTTAAATCAATTTTAAATGACCACGAAAGTTTAAATTCCTATAAAGCAGTAATATGTTTACATAGATTTAAAATATATAAATTAATATTATATTATGAATTTATGATATACAATAATTTACTTACATAAATAGGTATGCATGTACACTACGGCCGACGAATCATGGCGGGTCTGAAGCTAGCCTTTGCGCGTTACCTCGCATGTATACTCGTGTAGAAAACTGTTATTGCCAGACTTTATATAATTTATATACAAGTAGTATTTTACGATGAATGCACCTGACCTGACAATAGTGGCAGATATTTTAACCGGAACATACACAATATTAAACTAAAGTCTACAAACAGGATACGATGGTGTATCAACTAGGATACTGAAAACCGTGTCTAATAAAATATCAAATCCAATGAGCAACATAATTTTCGGTATTATGCAGGGAGTAGTTCCCACGGAATTAAAAAGAACCATAATAAAACGGCTCTTTAAGAAACATGATAAACATAGTTTGACTCGTTATAGACCTATAGCATTAATTCCAGTCATATTAAAAATATTTTAGAAGGTTATCCATATGCCTGTTGAACAATCGGAAACAAAAGAAACATACCTGAATGCTGCAGTATTTTTTTTGAAAATTGCGTTGACAAACATAGATCGAACGGATTTTTCTTTAGGTTGAAACAAAGCCGCAATTAAGAATGCGCGCGTGTTGTATTCCAAATAAGTAGGTATTTGAAACATGGCACGCATGGTATGCACCCATGAATTCTATGAATAAGTATCCATGGGTGCAAGGGACTTCTATAGATCATTATCTAAAGATGTATGTTTTATATATTTGCTTTATGATTAAAGTTTCACGAATAAAGTTGTAGAGAATTTAATTTGCAACAAAAATCTCGTTCACATATTCTTTGTGCGGCCAATAGTTTACCAGATAATCAAGAAAACTATCTGCATCTGCACTCTTTCCAAGATGGCGGCAGAGGGACAAGAGCCATAAATTTGAATCAAGCTTTACAACAGCCCTTCCCACACATCTGTAAAATAAAATTGCATCGTCTGATAAATGCAACCCCAAATGTAACTTTTCAATGGACTATAAATACTTTTGTCATCGTCTGTACTTAAGACAGAGATAGTAAAACGAATACTTAGGTGTGACAAAGACACATTATATCGCACCGAAAACTTCAAAAGTAAAAAAGAGATGTCCAATGTACGTGTTTGACGCTCAATTTAATCGATTTTTATTGATATCGATTAAAATTATTTAGAAAGAATATACGTGTATTCAATTACATATAAAGATTTGTAATCTGTTCCAACTCTGTCTATTAATGTCATCGTTAATAGATAACTGATATAAGTAAATCTGGTCTTTAAACCTAGAAAATAAATTTTATTAGATTTGTTTATACTAAAAACAAAATCTCACTATTAATATATAATACCTAATTGTATATTGCTTGGTTTAATAAATCTATTTCATTTTATACCTTATAGTACTTTAATTATTATAAGAAAAATAAATTGATTCAAAATCAATTATAATATTAGACGATTTAAATTTTTTATTGAATAAACTATCAATTTGTATTTACATAACGTGCTTCACTGGCCTAGACTACCGCCCCGCGCACCCCGCTTCTTGCCACCGCGTTGTTCCTAAAAAGCATTACTGCGCCGCCTTCTGCGCGAACTTCAGACTCGCCATAGTTAAACGGCCGTACAGTATATATATATATATATATATATATATATATATATATATATATATATATATATATATATATATATATATATATATACACAAACATACACATATTTAATACACAAATGTATATGGAGTATATATGTATGTTAATCCATTGTCTAGTACCCATAGTACAAGCTCTGCTTAGTTTGGGACTAGACGGTGTTGTGTGAATGAAATAAAACTTACCCCACAATTGTTCTAATTTACGAATAGGTACATGATATTATTATCGTAAAGTCTTAGTATGGCTAACGAAATTAACACCACTAGGCAAAGCCATGAACCTTGGTCCTATTTAAGAAAAAGAGTTTATGAGGGAAGGGAGTTTTTATGCCTTAGAGAATTGCAGAACATCCATTCCGTACGATACTTATATACGCTCATTATTTAATAAATTGTTTTATTTGCCTAGATTGTTCAAACAGTGCTTGAGCCAAAAAGCAGTATTTGCCTTCCCAAATACCTTCCAAAAAGTCCATCTGCCTTTTTTTGTTTAATTAATCTATCAACCAAACTGGACGCTTGCCAAGCAAAAGTATTTTTCACTGTTTGTATAAACCAAACGAGTATAGTCAGTTATGTTTAAAACTAAGTTTTTATCAGTTTGTTTTGGCGTTCACAACATTTCGTGCATCTATATGAATAATTTAGGCAGCACAAAGGTTTACATTTTATTAGAGCTAGATAGATTTAGATAAAGATCATAATTAGGTGATAGCCACACTGGCTGTTCACTGATGGAGTGGGTGGAGGTATTCCTTAAGTCTCTCAGAAGATCAACATATTAAGGTAGCAGTAAGCTTCTTAAATATGTTGATCTTAGTTTGTTCCTATTTTAGAGCTGTAAAGAAGTGAAAACCAGAAATAGAAGCAGATTTGGCTAGAATAGCAATCACCCTTTTCTGGCTATCCTTTTAGATGGCAACTTGGGAGTGACACCTCGGTAAAAATCATGATGACATGGCTGATAACCATCAAGTTCCTACGCCGTTGCAACTTTTTTTTTATAGATTCACCCCTGTATCCCTGAAGAGTTGGACGAGGTGTAATATTACACCAGCATTTCGCCATGATTTACCGTTGCTCATTTCCAATATATATTCTAGTTTTCGACAATAAACTTCATTATTAATGTAACTGGCTTAAAAACTATTAGAGGACCCGTGCTGCTCCGCGGCATATTTTAATATTATAAAAAAGCTCTTAAATATAGGTATGATGAGTACATTTTAGCCTTATCTAATAAGTAACAAGATAATATTCTTACCAAAAATATATTAGAAATGGTAGATTGATATAAATGGTAGTTTTGGTAATAATGGTAGCATTCGTAATAAATTAATTTTGGTAGCATTCGTAAGTAACATTGCTACCAAAATTACCATATATGCCAAAAAAACAATTTCTACCAAAACTGCTACCGAAAATACTATTCCTATCAAAACTACTATTTGTACCAAAAGTACTATTCGTACTAACACTATCGTATCTACCATTTTTCAAACTACCATTTCTACCAAAACCACCGGTGCTGTCAAATGTACCCTTTCCTTCAAAACTTAACTTGTAGAAATTGTAGCTTTGGTAAGAATAGTACCAAAGCTACTCCCATTACCAATAGATTGACTCGGCCATCGCATGGAAACACAATATATCTCATAAGTAATACATATATAAATTAATCAATTCAATTTTTCAATTAAATTAGTCAATATATTTATTTAAAACATTTAAGATTTTTAATTAACCGACTTGGTATTACATAGATTTCACAACTTTTTACGGTCGCGAGACTTGGTATTTTTGACAAGTATTGTTTTTATGGGATCAAAACTATGCCCACATGTCTGCTTGACGCAAGGAGCCTGAATGCTCTCGAGATGGCTGCAGGTGAGTATTCAACGCGCATAATTGGTCTGATAGCACCTTTAGCTATGCCTTCGCTTATCAACCGTTGGATGGTCTAAGAGAATAAGATTATATCATATAGTGATGATGACGGAGTATAATTTTTTTGACTGCACGGTTGGCGTAGTGGTTTAAGCAGCCGCCTCACCGGTTGACACTGAGCCGATGTGTTGTGGGATCGATCCCCACACGAGACAACACTTTGTATGATTCATGAATTGTTGTTTCAAGTCTGGGTGTTCATTGTGTCCGTTAGTTTTATGTTTGTAAAGTTCGCCGCGACACAGGATTTGGTCCTAATGCGGAAGTTGCCTTTAAAAAAAAAACTATATATATATGTAAGCCCATTATATGTAAGCCCATTTTAATAAAAAGTAAATCAGATGGAGGGGTTCATCTACATATTAAAAGACTTTGTGTTTTATAATACGAGTCGACAAGCCCGTTCTACCCAACCGATTCGCATGATTTTTTTTTATTAATGCTCTCGCTCTATAGATTTGTCATCAAGCATTAGAAATTACCTAACATGCACATTCATCAAGTTATATGCAAAAACCGTTTTCTCCTATACATTTTTTTACGTTTTCGTAGCCGTACTCAATGACTTTCTGCTTCTATATATCTGGTTCTCATTGAGGTAGGCGTTTCGTTATAGGCCTTTAACACGCGCTGAAAAGAGCTCTTTTATTTGATGATATGCTCATTTAAATTGGGTAAGTTTGAAGGAAGATAGGTGTGACAATTGAAGTTATTTTTTTATAGTTTCCTATAAATTTCTAAAGATTGCTTTCTCTTTACATGGACGGTTCTAAATTCAAAAATATTTTAATGGCATCTAATAAGTTCCTTGCGATAACTGCCAGGAAAAACCGTTATGCCTCCTTAAGGTGACCTTGCCTTACTTTCATACGGGTGTGAGTCAAAGTCAAAGTCAAAATCATTTATTCATCTAGGTCACAAGGTGACGCTTATGAACGTCAAATTTTAATGTACATTACTTAATGCTTCTACATTTACATTTACTGCCCATTCGCAAAGCAATAGGTAGAACCACGAGAAAGAACGGGCAATAAAACTCGTGGCCACTCTTTTTAATCGCCAGTGTTATGTTACAAATTTTGTTTTTGTAAGGAGCTGAAACTGTTTCACATTGTAATTAATTACTGGTAAATAGTAATTAGAAACATACATAATACTTAAATAATTAATGCAGTTACCAATTTAAGTGCTGTAGTAGCCTTCCAGTGTGAATATTGTGTAACAGGAGCATCCACTTACGTCTTATAATGTAGGCAACTCGCGACCATGTTCATAACTATGGTGGAAACATATGATACAGAAGTGACTGTATATGAATACACAAAATTACTAAAACATTAGTTTACAGCCCATAATCACGAGTTATCTTCATCTTACAGTGCAGTAAAACTTTAATAAAATTAGTGGAACAACAATGCAAATGTAAATGTAGTACCTAAGTTGAATGACCTAATAATACATGAACAGTAATTTAAAATAACTAGAAATATTATATAAAGATTAATTGAAAAATTTGTAACTTATTATCTAATGTAATACCTAGGAACACTGCAGAGTCTACTGTGTCCCTATCTAGCATAATATTAGGTCCCAGTTGTCTTACATTAGGCAAAGCAAATTTAACGCATTTAGTTTTCCTAGAATTAAACAGTATATTGTACAGGAAAGAGTGAATATGAGCATTCCGGCGATGTCGTATGGGTAACCACTATGTACAACGATAACTAATAATCACATTGGTAATTAAAAAAGAAAACGATTACTGTTATAACTGAAGACCCTTGAGACAGTCTTAACTTTCTTCTTGTCCATTCGTTCAATTGGAGAGGTGTATCACTGGGTTTATTCCGTTCGCAACTCGTGACCTTTTATTTCCCTATAGCTGTCTTTTCTCCGAAGTATATGACTTATGTATGGCCATTTGACTTACTGCAATGATCTTATCGGTTATATTTTATTCGGATTACCTCATTTTTATTTTATCTCGGGATAAATCAAGTTATTGCCGTTTACGTATTAGGCGATGATTTACCTAAGTTAGAATTAACAGTCATCAAGATATAATTAAGTATTACAACGTAGTTTGGGATATTTTTGTTCTTTGAGCAATTATAATTTGTTATATTTTCTTTTCCTTCTTTTCCTAACTTGCTAACAAGACCTGAAAAGATTACTAAATATTTAATTACGTTCTTTGTGATTTAATTTTCACAACACCAAGGGCGCTAAGAATATATTATGCTGGTAATGTATCTTCTGATAGCCAAAACTAATCAATAAAAATAAATATTACCTAAAGCACCACAATACGGCTGCTTTTCAGATACTAACACGACTCGCTTCGTTCTATTAAGTTCGTTATACACAACACCCAATCCAATTTATTATCACAATTCACACGAACATATGTCAATTCCTTAACATTCTGACGTTTCAATAATATTAATATTTGCTTGCCATCTGACATGGCACTCACAACACTAAAGTTCTGTCTTGTAAGAAGATTTTCGGCACGCCGGTCTCTAGGGCTAAAACAAAACTGTATTTTGTCACATTTCTGCAAAAGTAAAGATTACGATAAAACTAATTGAAATGTTGACTTTGTGAGTTGTTGAAAGTTCTCGATAGAAATGTGTTTGAAATATATTGAAGTTTAACTTCGTTGACTCGAGATTAATATTGTGGTATAATTTATGGAGGTATTCACAATTCTATAAGGATATAGAGAATCATTTTGAATGTATAATAAAATATTAAGCCAGATATAACCAGCATATTGAAATGAAATTATGACTTATATAAGTAGGCATCTTTAATATTCAAAGGACGTGTTGCTATGTTGCTTGAAAATAAATCGAGGCTGTTCGATGTTTATTACTTGACATAGGACTAAGATCTTTTTAAGCAATATAACGTCGATAAGCATATCTCCCAGAAGATCTTCAATAATAAACACATTTGCTTTTGCAGCATTCGAATTTTCCACTATAACTGTTTCATAGTTTGTAGTACCGCTTCCTACAGATACTTCTATACCAAATGTTTGCATTGAGGTTACTACCTCAACAAGAACATTTGGTACTTGATGTTATATCTCTTTGATTATGCAGTTTATATTTTTGTTTCATGTGACTATTTGCGTTACTTTTATTTCATTATGTGAAGTGTTTGCCGCTACTATTTGCAATGTGAGTCGCAGAATTGCTTTTGTCTAGGGCAAATAAGGACATACTTACCTAATAATTTAAAATAGAAATAAAAATGTATAAAAGAGCCAAACTTAATTCACTTTAAAAAAGTTACAAAGCTTTGTCAGAAAGAGACATAGATTATTCTATATAAAGATAAGCACTGAATGGCAGTAACATTTCCTAACACGCACACTAATAAAACTATTTTTTTTTACAATCACTCATTTCCTGATAGCTTATGCAGCATTAAACAAATAAGCTTTACCCGAAACTAAAACCGAATCAAATCAAGCATAATGTGAATACTACAATCATAACCCGTTCCTATTTCTAGTGCAAGTTCTTATTACCCACTTCGTCCAACAGCGCACTAGAGGGTACTAAAGTCCTAGTACTTACATCAACTTTGTCCAAGGCGTAGTGTGAGTAAGATGCCTTAGACAACAATACGTCGGGTTGGCTTTGTATCATCGGCTTATTTATGAAAGTTACATTGTCGAGTTCTAAACCAGCGCACCTAGAATAAATTTAGTTATAACAACGTATTACATCATGTTCATGTTTTGTTATGACTCAAGTATTTTATTTAAATTCTTCAGTTTTTGTAGTTTCAATTGATGTTAAAAATGTATAATGTTTAGCTGGTCTGTTTGTAATTAAGAGAGAAGTGAAAGTTTCGTGGAAAATAATTCAACACATAGGTAGTTATCAACATAAAATACGAGTAAAATAAATAACGGCTCTATTACTTTTTATAGAATACCACATATAGTTTGTATTGATTGATATTTGTTATTTTATAATATTGAAATAACACGTTATTCAATTCAGAGAAATGAACATAAAATAAATATTGTCCGTGTGATGACGGATTAAGAATACGGAATGTCACCACCCCATATCATCCCATGGGTGTCGTAAAAGCCGACAGGGGGAGCATATTATGCAGAGAACAGCACTGTAAGAGAAGGAAAACTTGATACAAACCCCATACCAACCCGTTTGGCCAGCGTGGTATAGTAGGCCACTTCCTCCTTTCAAAGGAGAGGCCTAGTCCAGCAGTGGACTGTTAAAGGCTGATGATGATGATGATGATGGCAAACAAAAATACATATCTATTTTATACTTTTATGCTCACTATTCTTGTCACTGTAGATATAAAAAATATTAGTTTCACTTATTTAATCATAATCTCAGCAAAAAATTGCCCAGTTGCAATCTGCTTTCCGGCATAACCTCTTCCGTTGACAGTGACACGCATATCACACGCACACGCACATCCTTTATCTGCCTTGCAGAGATGGCATATTTCCCGTGTAAAGTGCCAGTTACCGTAAGACGTGGCCGTACTAGCGTGGAAAATTTACTTTTTTAGTATCGCAATATCTTATAAGATATTCCGACCATAACTGCTGTTGCTATATCTGTCAGATTGGTTAAATACAATAATTTTATTAAACAAAATTGACAAATATATTTTTTAAACAATATGATCCCATATTACTCTAGGCATTCTGACGATATACACAAAAGAAACAAATATTATTTTAAACTAGAAATAATCACAATCTTACCTTATAATTCCACTCTTAGTGTTGTACCTAGCACTATAACAATCAACGCCGTGCACATCAACAATTGGAGATATATCGTGTTCCACGCGGCTTATTCTTAGTTTCCTAATAAACTTAGGTACAAAAATGCCATCAAAATCTCTTGCAATAGTGTTCAGTTGAATCAAAGAGTCTATGAGAGTGACCCAGTTTTTGTTCTATTGGACGTAGGCTTCGCTGTGATCAACATTAGACTGCCGGATGGATTTGAATTTTCCACTACGATAATAAAAAAAAACTGCATCTAAGAACAGAAAAAAACCATCAAGATTGGGCTCATCTCAGATTCACCTTAACTAGTTCTATTAATTTCTCCTGAATACAAAGAGTGTTTTGTTTTTAGTTTACGTAATCTATAAATTATTTTTCTCATTCATAAAATTGTTTGTATAATGCCTGCATAGTTTACACTCAAAAAAAGAAATATATGATTCCTACACCTGGAAGAGAAATACCTGTAAATCCATTGTAAATCAGACAGAAAGACAGTTGAGTTGTTTGGAGTCAGTTTTGATATCAAGAAAATCTTTTTAATTCCTGCTATTGCAACTCCGTTTCATTAATTGAAGCAGCTGAAGCCAATTCGTGAAGTATTACAGCTATCAATCAGTTTTTTCTAGGACCTTAATGTTTAAAAATAGATGGTACCAGGTATGTTTCCAGTACCCAATAAATATTCATTTAAAAGTTTTCAGAATTGTTAAACATAATAACCATTTGTTGCTTACAAACTTGGGCTTCCTATTACTGATTTCACAGGATCAACACGGTTCAGTGACTTTGACAATTTTAATTGTAACCCGTGTTCCTGGAAGTCGATAATTACGTATATAAAAGACAAGCACATGGCCTTTTAGCTTCAAGGTAATTTCGATTTCTGACAAAACTCAAATAAGTGAATAATGTAGCTATCTACTGCTTATGATTTCACGTCAGATGAATGTCAGAATTTCAACCTAATTTTTCTCATGTAATCAAAAATTTAAACTTTCATGTACATGAACATTAATTATCACGACATGATCAAATTCAAAGTAACAGAGAAAACAATGTGTTATACGTTATAAACTAGGGAGATGTATTAACTTGCTCATAACATGTAGATCGATTAAGTTGCCCATGATATTCATCCACATATAATACTTCATTATATGCGTGATCATGGCAATTGAAATTGTACCAAAATATTGCATACCTAAAATAAAGCTACATGACAAATATGCAAATAATTTAAAATATTTTTTTGTACTGTTTTTCATATTAAAGTGTATTCGTTGTTGGTTCCAAGAACGTTTTAATTTCCTCAGGGCTTCGCGAAAATCTACAGTTGTTGACTTCAAAGTTTACTGGTATATTAACTAGCTACACAGGTCATTCAGTGGAGGGGTAAGGTTGTAACTATTCCAACCCGAAAATAAATATCACCTTGGCCATGTAATAAAGTACTATTATTTGTTAATTTTTCAATAGTAGATAACTAACAATATGAAACAGTTGCAGTTTCTTACAAAAATAACAAGTATAACCATAATGACTTCTCGTGGTTCTACCTATTGCATTGCAAACTTGTAAAACTAAATGTGACATCATCTTGAAATTAACTTAAATTTTGACGTTCACTTCACTTTGTGGCCTTAATGAATAAAAAATGATTTTAACTTTGACTCAGTCACTACATTATTACGTTTGTGTCAGTAATAATTACTTCTTCACTTTAAATACCAAATACTAGAATAGAAAATTTCACTATTTTGACGGCACTAACGATGCCTGTCGCAATACATATGTCATCTTGACTCACCTAAAAATTGACGTAAACTTATAAAAAAGAAACCTCAAATTGCTTCAGTGTTTTCGATGTGAAAGCACAATTTATACAAAAAAACTAGGGCACTCTTATAAACTATTTTTAACACGCTTTTATTAGGTCGTCGTATATGTAACTATGTAATGGAATCTAAGCTAACTAATTTAACCATCTTCCAAGGGTCGTTGTGTAATGAAAATTGGCAGCTGTATGTAGTTCTGATGATAATTTAATAATATGGTACGGTCGAACTGATCTGATTATGGAGCCGGAAGATATGACCTGGAACTTCATGATGGAAAAATGTATCATAGCTGTTTTGGATTTCTTATAAAAGTCTTGTAATGAACTTTAACTGCAATCAGGTTTCAAGGTCTGATGATAATGCCCGAAGATAGGCACTGGTGTTCCATGATGGAATATCGTATCATAGTCGTGTTTCCACTTCTGAGAAAGGCCACGTAATGAACTTTGACTACAATTCGGTTGCAAGGTCTGATGATGAAGCCGGATGATAGGCATTGGCATTCCATGATGGAATATCGTATCATAGTCGTGTTTGCACTTGTGAGAAAGGCCACGTAATGAACTTTGACAACAATTAGGTTTTAAGGTCTGATGATGAAGCTGGAAGATAGACACTGGCATTCCATGATGGAATATCCTATCATAATCGCGTTTGAACTTTGACTACAATTAGGTTTCAAGGTCTGATGATGAAGCCGGAAGATAGGCACTGGCATTCCATGATGGAATATCGTACCATAGTCGTGTTGGCACTTGTGAGAAAGGCCACGTAATGGACTTTGAATTATTTAAATATTTTGAATAAAATTAAATTAAATATTTGCCAAATATTCATAAACATTTTTCAAATTTCATAAAAACCAAAATCCACGTGACTGTTATGACTGGGACCTGAACCCACGCCTTCAGAGCGTGAAGCGGACGTGTTATCTGCACGGCTATCGCCTTGTTAACTGTTTGTAGCGAATTTGGTGAACGCTAGACAGAGTGTTACGATGACGAGTGTTTACGTCATCTAACTTGAAACTATAATTTCCAATAGTCTTCAAACCTCTTTGTTTTGGTAATTATTCTGTTTCACGACCAGCCAATTTCTGGTGCAGACGTCAGTATGACTTATGCTTGGACTTTGACTTATCTGTTCCGTGACATTTTAACATGACACTGGCCGTCACACTACCCCCTTCTAGACATGCGCGTTCTGCGCATCCTTAGGGTGCTTCTACACGGTGCATGTAGCTGGAGCAAGTAAAGGTGCGGGTTACACGCGTGGGTAATATGCGCAAGCTACTTGATCAAGTTACTCGCTTGTACTTGTACATGGTGCAAATAACTGGAGCAAGTAAAGACGCGGGCTACTTGCGCAAGCTGTACCTATGTACAAGTTATTTGTTCGTGGTCAAGAGCTACATGCATGTGCATGCTATTCGTGCGGTAGCTTTATGACTTGAATCGCGTCAAATGTCTCGACGAACGAAAATTATTTTAAAATCATATGTTAAAAATGTAATTTTAACAGATAACATGCGCGAGTGACCCGCGCGCGTCGCAGAGCACGCGAATTACTTGCGCGGGTGGCTCGCTTTGGTACATGCTCGAGTCGCTGGACCCGCACATTATTTTAAACGATATGTTTACGGTGCATGTAACCCGCGCAAGTGCCTCAACATGCTCAAGCTACATGCGCCGTGTACAAGCACCCTTAGATCCACGATGCACGCCGCTCTCCTGTCGGCATGAATCAAGTCATTAAAATTCGTAGATATAGGATAGTAATCTATATGCAGATTTGCTTTCTTTGAGGCACAAAACTTTCCCCATGCCACTACTTTTCATTGGAATCTTGACATCTCCACACTTAAGGATACCACCTTACTATCTAATCTGCATTGATGATCTCTCTCTACTACTACTACAAATGATTACTTGATGATCTCTGAAGAAATCCAGTCCAACAATGCAATCGTCTTCGATGTCTGCAATAACCGCTCGTTGCCAAAATAGGTTGTCACCGATTTTTAACACGCTTTTATTAGGTCGTCGTGTATGTAACTATGTAATGGAATCTAAGCTAACTAATTTAACCATCTTCCAAGGGTCGTAGCGTAATGAAAATTGGCAGCTGTATATCATTCTGATGACAATACAATAATATGGTACTGTCAAACTGATCTGATGATGGAGCCGGAAGATATGAACTGGAACTCGACATGTATGTTACTAACTATGTAATAGAATCTAAGGTAACTAATTTTACCATTTTCCAAGGGTCGTAGCGTAATGATGATGGAAAATCGTATGACAGCTGTTTTGGATTTCTTAGATAAGTCTTGTAATGAACTTTGGCCACGACTAGCCTTCAAGGTCTGATGATGAAGCCGGAAGATAGGCACTGGCATTCCATAATGGAATATCGTATCATAGTCGTGTTTACACTTGTGAGAAAAGTCATGTAATGGACTTTGGACACGATCAGGTTTCAAGGTTATAACAAACCAATTATATATTGTAGACCACGCAGTGGTGTAGTTAGGGTTCGTACTTTTGCGGCTGGCCAGGCGTATGTGACCCTGAGTAGTTTTACTCCTAAAACCACTTAGTGGTATCCTGATTGAAGAGCTAGATTGTTATAAGCTGACAGATAAAACATCATGTAATACAGACGCACGGGCGGAGATGGAGAGGATGCGGGCTCATTCGCCAACTTAAAATAAATGTATAAATGTTAAAAATATGTCGTTATCAAAGACCAAAAAGTATAAAATAAATTATTAGTTTAAAAAACACTAGAAAAACACGCTTTTATAAATGCACGTAAAAACAAAAAATTAATTATGAATCGTTCAAGTTGTCTCTATTTCTTGGCTGAAGTGTAAACTATGTGCTTTTAATTATAATATTTGATTGTAAAAGCGTTAGGCGCTGCATACAAATAATAATCAGCCAAAATAATTGTACTCAATATGCATGCTAGAAGAATTAAAGTTATGTAGACATGAATTGTATCAATTCTATTTGCCAATATTCAATCGGCAAACTTTGCTTGAAATTTCTATTAATAATTTAATAAACTTAAAAAAAGAATTATCTAATGAAATAAAAGTCTACGCTTTGCTAGGAAGCAGCCATTAAAATGTTTATCTGGAAATTTAAAAATAGACATTTGTAAATACGCTCTATTAGGGCACAAGTATTTCACAAGGGTTTATTACTGCTAACTAATTCCACTCATTGAGAGAGTAAGATAGTAAATCTAGTAGTTAAACAAGTCTAAATTACTCTAAAACTCCTTCAATTTCTCGAAGACTGCGGAAATAAATTGTTGGACTTGACAAAACTGGGACTCGCTCATTCGAATGAAGATTTCAGTTTATAGATTTTAAAATAGTTTATTATTGTCTGATGTAGGATTTGAATAGTTTACACATAAAGCTGAGCTTTACAGACAAACTTCTATGACTTCGCCCACTGTTCCACCCGCGTAAAAATTAACCCTACTTGCGGGAGAATTTTTAAAACTGAACCTTAGTGACATAGATACATGCAAAACAGTGCGCCCATTAGTAGTTGTGCGTTGTCTGCCGATCGCTCAGTAATGGAATAATTTTATATAATAATAAATTGATGATTTCACAGTGAGAGTTTCTTTCATTATTCGTAACTATTTCTTGCTGTTATTAATTTAAGATAATATTTTGTCTAGGTGGCTGTGACTTTCAGCCGCTACGAATAATAAACACTTTTAAAACTACGAGTATTTTCCATCGCAAAAGCGCCCACGTTAATTAATACGATGTCTAGCTATGAATACAAATATTTTGCAAAAATATAAAATTCGAACCAGACTAAGCAAAATAGTTTTAAAAGCACCTATTACTGATGGATTTTCAATACTTATGTGGTCTGAGCAGCTAGCTGTACTAGCAGACAGCTTGTGCCGTGTAAGAGTATCATACATTCGAGCATATCATACATTTTTCGCAGTGTACTAGTAAAAACTCACTGGAATACTATCCCTCATGCTATCAACCCATTTAAAAATATAATTATCCGTAACGGTTATTTCTAATATTTGATCTATCCATGGATTTAAATACTAGAGACTCTTATTTGACATACTGGGTTTACGTCAAATATGTATATCTAAAAAAATAATTGATGGGAGTGAATGGAACAAGAGGTATGTCAGGATCGTTGCAACTGACGTTCCGTAGTCTCTGCCTACCCCTCCGAGAAACAGGCGTGAGTCTATATATGTATGTATGTATTTGCCAAATGTATGGATAGATCAAATATCAGGACCGGCCGTGAGAGACCACCACATCTTAATATTAAATGATTCATCACCTTAATTTTTTGGCTTATAAATATTTACTTACTTCAAATTTGTCACTGCCTCGGCTTATAGAAATTGACAGCCTCAGAGGGACATCATAATTATTTTGCAACTTAATAATGTATGTTGTAGCGAATAATTTAGAGATATTTTATGGGCTTTGTGTCTTACTTTACTTGCTTATCAAATATACTGCATCTCTTTTGTTATAGTAATTGTCCATATCTGTAACAGATTTTATTATTTTTCAAGTGCTGCGCTAATTATTTTGCAACTTAATAATGTATGTTGTAGCGAATCATTTAGAAATATTTTATGGGCTTTGTGTCTTACTTTACTTGCTTATCAAATGTACTGCATCTCTGTTGTTATAGTAATTGTCCATATCTGTAACAGATTTTATTATTTGTCAAGTGCTGCGCTAATTATTTTGCAACTTAATAATGTATGTGATAGCGAATCATTTAGATATATTTTATGGTATTTGCGTCTTACTTTACTTGCTTATCAAATATACTGCATCTCTATTGTTATAGTAATTGTCCATATCTGTAACAGATTTTATTACTTTTCAAGTGCTGCACTAATTATTTTGCAACTTAATAATGTATGTTATAGTAAATCATTTAGAGATATTTTATTGGCTTTGTTTCTTACTTTACTTGCTTATCAAATGTACTGCATCTCTTTTGTTATACATTTCGTCCATATTCTTGGCAGATTTTATTATTTTTCAAGTGCTGCACTAATTATTTTGCAACTTAATAATGTATGTGATAGCGAATCATTTAGATATATTTTATGATCTTTGCGTCTTGCTTTACTTACTTATCAAATGTACTACAACTCTTTTGTTATACAATTTATCAATATCCTTTTTTGCTTTTATTATTTTTTAAGAGTTGCAATAATTATCTCGCCGCTTCATAATTTATATATATACATATGTTATGGACTGTGTGTCCCACGCATCTCCTGAATTGGCTTATGTCGGCAATCCTGTTTATCCACAACAAAACACTCATTAACACAATTTATCTATCTGTTTATTTACTTATGTCCTTGATTATTTTATTTTATATTATAATATGTAACATCACACCGTATTATGTATTGCACATGCTAAAACATTTTAAAATTAATGAGTATTTTTACACACGTAACCGAATCTTTCGTTACTTTTTTATATTATAGTGATACTGTACAATTGAATATAACAATTCTTGTTTGTTTATATCTCATAAATAGACAGTTAAAAGTTGATTTCTTAAATGTCCGGTGGGGTCACTTGGAACGATACACGACGAATTTATAGCATTAATGCAGAATCATTGTTGTGATATTGTGGCAATAAATGAGACGTGGTTGCGGCTGGGTGAGGATGGGCGTGCGCCGGTTTTGCCCGGGTTCCGACTACGCCATGTGCCACGGCCCGCGAACATTCAGTCGGGCCGGGGCGGTGCGGTCGGTTTTTACGTGCGACGTGGTCTAAGTGCGCGTACGTGGACTTGTCCGATCGATAGAAAGTTTGAAGCAATTGAGCAAATGTGGTTGACGCATTCCGTCAATAGGAAAAAAATTGCAATAGGCACAGCCTATCGCCCACCTTGGCTGGATTTTGACTTGTTCCTGGATGCCTTGACTGATGCGGTGAGTTCTTTGAGCAAATGCGACCACTATATAGTGATGGGAGATTTTAACGTTAACGTCCTACGTACGAATGAAAGTAGTGTAAAAAATTAAGTGATAATCTTACTCAGCTTATCACATCTCCTACCCACTATACAGAAAACAGCGAAACATTGATAGACTTGTTATGTACAGATCTCAATGCAAATTATGTTAATGTTGTACCGTTCGGTTCGCTGTTGGGACATTGTTTCGTAGTTAGCGAACTTGACATTAAACGGGACTCTATTAAACCATATTTTATAGAATACAGGCCAATAAAAGATATAGATGATGACAGGTTCAACGCTGATCTATCTAGCATTAACTGGATAAATATACACAACCAGAATAATGTCAATGATATGGTTACTATATTTAACAAAAACTTGTTATCGCTTTTCGATGTTCACGCGCCGGTTAAAAAATGTTTTATTAAAGAACCTTCATACCCGTGGATAACGGACACGATTAAAGTTATGATGTGGATGCGTGACAAGTATTATAAGGTGCTAGTTTATCGATCAAATATAAAAAACATAGGTCTATAAATTTTATATGATGAAAATGATATATTTATAGACCTGATATCATTTTGTTCTGAATAACGGGGAAACATGTTTTTCGGATTGTCTGTTTTTTCGTAGACATCATGTATTGTATAGTAGAAATTAACATCTTGCAGAACGTTTAATATTAATTATTTCGTTTTCGAGTACAAGTAACTATAGATACTTCCTACTATATAAATTGTTGTACCTTTGGGCTACGTATTGTTAGACGGCAGTCACTTCGTGGAAAGGTATTTTGTAAAATTTAGTTAGACAAGAAAATGGATCTCGACTTCGCAAGTGGAAATCTTAGATCGCTTCTAGGACAACGCCAGGTTGTGATGATTAGTATGGATTGTCTAAATAAAAATATTTATTACAAGCGTTATATATTAACTCTAGTAAAATTATCCTATACAGGAAATCATAAAAAAACAGTTGCTTGTCGGTAAGGTCCCAAGTGGCATCATTTTCCAATCAAGGTTCTACAGTTTGAGGACCAAATACCATAAATTCATAAAATTCATTTGAAATTGCAAAAAATACTATGATAAACTATTACATGTGATAAAAACTTCAATAAAATTTGCTCTTATGTAATTTGGAAGTGTATAACAATGAGGACTTCTGTCGTCTCGCTCGTATTCAATTCAAAGGAAATATAAATTACATGATATCAATTTGAATATAAATATAAAAGAATTAGACCACTGTATATATTACCGCTGTTTTAATATTATTATAAAAGTAGAAGAGATTGTTTGTTTGGTTGAACGCGAAATTTTCAGAAACTACTAGTCAAACTTCAATAAAGGCTAAAACATCACGGTAAGCCACTGATGTGGTTGCAGCAGTAGCCTTAAATATCGCGGATGTAACCACAAGCTCAGGTAGTATGGAATAACACCCTCGTAGATTGAATGATTAGACTAATATTATGTATAAAATAAAGCTAGTGATGGTTAAAATAATATTTAGACAGCAACCAACTCAAGAGCCAGTTCAGCGGTTTGCTATAAAGTAGCATTATAGAAATATCAAGTGCTTATAAAAGTAGCGTCGTATATTTGTCGTAACGTTGAGTCGTAAAAATTTCACACGTCGTCATTCTATAGAGCTGTAGGGAGGCAATCTTTCAAACTCAACCTATAGTAATATCATTATAACATGTAATCCCTATCTAAATTACCTTTCCGGAAACAATTTGGGTAAGCATATTTGAAATTAATTATAGACTATATAATTACGTTTTTTGAAGTTATGTGCGTACATAATGTTAATTACTGTTTGCTTAAGAAGAACATGGTGAGAAAATCTGTATGTATCCTAAGAGTTTCCTATAATGCTCTTTGATATTTTGTGTAGTTTACCGACCCGCAGCAGAGTAGACAATAGTCTAAACCTTTTAACATTGATAGCCCCAGCCCAGCTGTGGGACAGTTTACATACATGGCTGATATTATTATTGTATAATGTTTTTATGAATTGACGTTCATTATGCTGTTCTTAGAATTATTGATTAAAACCTATGTTACGGACGTCGTAGCTTTGTAATACAATTAAGTAATGATCATAAATAATGTAAATAAATATGAATATATAAGTAGACTTAAGTAGATATAAGGATGATTCAATAAAAACGATTTGAGAGTAGGGAAATGTTTATTGTTATTCGATTAAGGTTGTTTTATTATCCCATAGTAAATAAGAAATCAAAACATGGCGATGTTAAGTGGAAGCGAGCACGATCGAACAGGTTTGAACATGTCGAAACCTGTCCGAACGCCACCACAAGTAAAACTCGGACGAAGCGCTGTGATTGGCCGAACCGAATGCGTTGCGCTCACATCCACTCACTACTTGCACCCTGTAAAATAGAACATAAGCAGGACGGTTTGTTGCACCGATGTAGTTCGGGATTAGCTACGCGAGCTACGATTAGTTAACACGTCCCGAGCACGTACGTACTACATACCCACATAAGCTGCACGGACCGTCAACTTTCAAGAAAACCCGGCGAACAAATTTCAAATTTGAACGCCGAACGGTCGCAGCTGCCGCGTCCTTGTGACATGCCTCGTCGACCAAGCCCTTTTAAGGGCTCTGGCGACGACCAACGCGAATCTGAAGACGAAGAAGATGACAACTTACCACCGGTGTCCATCCAGGCGCCGCGTTCACCGTCAGGTCACCAAAAAGCCGCCGCCATCACCACAAAAACACAGAGCAAACAAGTGAGTACTCACACTACACATTTGTCTCGCACTGCCGGCGCCCCAGCGCCAGCCTCCGCCGCACGCCCCGCAACAGCCTCCCGTGCGTCTACCAATCCGCAAGCGAGATTGTCTCCGCGGGATGAAGTTCGCGCGGGCCGCGACACGGTCCGCGCCTCGCATCAGTCGCATCTCCAGTCGACCGCGAGCGCCGCCGCCATGCGCGCGCCTACGAACCCGCCGCCGCGCGCCCGCGCCGCGCCACGCCCTGCCCACACAGTGGACAACGCATCACCGACGCGCACGTCCGCCGCGCGTGATCGTGCCCTCGAGCAGGCCGCAGAGTCCCCTCGGGTCGCCGCTAAGGACTCGCCCGCTCCGCGTTCCGCGTGTTCGTCGCGAACCGGCTCGGAAACCTCGCTAGCCTCCGCTAACTCGTCTTTAAACGATAAGGCGGACTTAGTGCTACACATAAAGCGTCGCCGCCATACTATGTGTGCGTCGGCGAACTTACAACGTTCTAGTTCGTCGCCGGCGCTTGTGAAAATGGACGTAGACGCCACACCAGAGGCGGCACGCCCTGTGCCCACGCGACGCCAACGCAGCCCCGACGAGGACGACGCCGAGGAGCCGAAGCGCCCACGCGCCGACGACGCCGGAAAAAACGTGAGTACCTCACAAATTTTTATAAGTGAGAGTGAAAAAATTCCGGCGTCTAAACCGTTATACACGGACGTCGCACGATCGCCGCCAACGTCGCGCCGCGTGCCTACCGCCGCGCCCGCGTCGACCGCTGCGCCCGCGAGCGCTCGCACCGCCGCCGCGCGCCCCGAGGCCGCGCCCGCGCCGCCGCTCGCTGCTGGCGTGTCCGGCCACAGCAACGCGCGCCCCGCGGCCGCGCCCGCGCACCGTGCTTCCGCGCCCGGCGCCGCCGCCGGCACGCACGCCGCCGTCAACACCGCCGACCCGGCTGTTCCAGAGAAGAAGAAGCCGCGATTCCCTCCGGTGATCGTTGAGCATCTACCGAACTGGGCTTACCACATGCGGGAGCTCAAGGGACAGCTCGGCAGAGCCGCCAACGGCCGCGCCTTCGGCAAGGGGCTCCGCTTCACGCCGAAAGACGAAGACGAGTACCGCCTACTACAGCGGTACTTTACAGAGCTCGAGAAGACGGACCGCATATCGTGGTTCTGCTACTCGCTCCCCGCAGAACGCAGCCTCAAGGTAGCAATCCGAGGCTTGCCCAGCAACGCGACACCGGAGGAGGTCGAAGACGAACTCCGCGAGCTGGGGTACGACCCGGAATACGTGCGCACTATCCGGGCTCGACGCGACCGGCCGGGGTGTATACTCCTGGCATTTATCCGGCGCAACAAAGACACTACGCCGGGGATCTTTGGCGTTACCGAGATGCTCGGTATACCCGGCGTACGCATAGAATTATGGCGCGGCAAGCGGAGGCCGGCACAATGCCACCGCTGCCAAAAGTTTAGGCACTCTAGCCACAATTGTCACCGCACACTGGCGTGCGTAAAGTGCGGTGAAGAGCACACGGCTAGAGACTGCCCGCGCCCCAAGGAAGAGCCAGCGACTTGCGCCAACTGCGGGGGCGAACACCCCGCAAATCATGTCAACTGTCCCGTGTTCAAGCGCGAAGCACGCAACAGAAAGGCCGGGACAGTTGCCATTACCGGCGAGCCGCGCCAAGGGCCGGCACCGGTGAACGCGCAACCCCAAGGAGAGGCCGCACAGGGGACTACACTGATGGCGAAGGCGAACGACCCCCCAGCTCGTGGAACAGCCGGCAAGAAGAGAGGGCGGAGGAACCGTGCCCGCGGTAGGCGAGGCGCACCCGCCACTGAGACACCCGCACCCGCAACCACACCCGCACCCGCACCTACCGTGGACAAACCACCCAAACAAAAGGGCGGCCCCGGGAAGGCCCCAAAAACCCCCGCTGAAGCACCCCAGCCGGCAGCTCACACAGTCGCCGCCCCCGCGAGTACAACCGCGCCCAAGGGGAGAAAGGGGAAGAAGGCGAAGGCCCCGCACGCCAGCGAAGGCACCAAGAGCTCCGGCACCGTTCAGGCCGCTGTCGCGGTACTGCAGCAAGTGCTCACTGCTATGAGCGAAGGCCGCGACAAGCAGACGATCGTGGGCATCATCCTCAAGGGCCTGGCGGACCTTGTTCTTCAGAATGAACAGTAAGCCCTTGAGGATCGTACACTGGAATGCCCGCGGCCTGAACAGGAAGGCCGCCCTACTCCGCCCTCTACTGCAGGAACAGGACATTGACGTGGCGCTTATAAACGAGACGCACCTGGGACCTGCAGACCAACCACGATTCCCAGGTTTCCTCGTTTATCGGAGGGACGAAATCTCACCCGAGGGAAGGAGCTACCGCGGACTGGCAGTGCTGATCAAGCGACGAGTCGTACACCAGCCGCTACCTACACCGAACTTTAACACCGTCTACACGCTGGGTGTCGAAGTGCACCTAGGCGGTGCCAATTTACATCTCCACGCCGCTTACAAGCCGCCCGCTACAACGCCAGACGTCGCTGAGCTGCGGTCGCTCTTGAGCGTGCCGCACCCTGTCATCATAGCGGGCGACTTAAACTGTAAGCACCCAGCGTGGAATTCGTCGATCACAAACCACGCTGGTGTACGACTATTTAAAGACGCCGAGTCATACGAGTACGTGGTCGCGGGACCGGAGGTACCCACACACTACCCGGACGACCCTACACGGATACCCGACGTACTCGACATCATCATACACAACGAGACGCACTGCCAGATACAGCAAGAAGTACTCGACGACGAGCTGTTGTCGGATCACCAACCTGTACTCGTCGTCGTACAGCAGCAGCCTACGCGGATTGTCCCTCCAGCGCCACGTTACAAACCGGACTGGACCAAATTCGCAGAAACGATTGAGACCACCACACCAACTCGCCCTATCAACTCCGCGGCCGACGTCGAGACGCTCGCAGCGGAGATCACCGAAGCTATTAAAGGCGCCCTTGTGACTGCCACGACCCCCACCACCCAGAGGAGACTCACTCCTCTGCCGGCACGCATTCTACGTATGATCGCAGACAAGAGGCGCCTTCGAAGGCAGTGGCAGAGCTCCCGTTGCCCCACGCTGAAAGCCAAACTAAACCGGCTCGCGGAGAGAGTGAAGGACGAGTTGAGGACCTACACCACCGAGAGCTGGGAGCGCTTCATCGACGACACCAGCGACGACTGGCCGTCACTACACCGGCTATGTCGTCGCCTCACTAACACCCCAGCTCCGGTGCGCCCGCTGCTACACGCCGACGGGACGCCGAGGTACAAAGCAGCAGACCGCGCGGCCATACTCGCTGGACACTTGGAGAGCGTGTTCGCGCCGAACCCAACTGCTGACACGGAACACACCGCAGCAGTCGAGAAACACCTTCGAGACTACTTCGCCACGCCGATAGCTCCCGAAGAGGACCCTATTTACTTCTCCCCTGGCATGGTGCAGCGTGCCATTCGGCAGACCCAGCCCCGGAAGGCCCCTGGGGCGGATGGGATACCGAACGTAGCGCTGCGCCGCCTGCCGCACCGTACCGTGGCAGCGCTGGCGCGCCTGTTTACGGGGATCGTCCGCACAGGCGTCTTCCCCACCTGTTGGAAAGAGGGCCGGATAATCATGCTGCCCAAGCCAGGCAAGAACACTATGAAGCCTGAGAGCTATCGGCCGATCACCTTGCTGCCCACCATCTCGAAGGTGTTCGAAAAACTCCTGCTGCGGCACCTCATACCGCACATCACGCCCAGACCTGAGCAGTTCGGGTTCCGCGCCGAACACTCAACCACACTACAACTGTCGAGGGTACTGCACCGGATAGCGGCGGCGCGTAACAAACGCGAGCACGCCGTGGCAGTATTCCTCGACATGGAAAAGGCATTTGACCGAGTATGGCATTCCGGTCTGCTCTACAAGCTCTCCACCTCTACAGCGCCCCGTCGCGCCGTCAAGACGGTCCAATCGTTTCTGCACAACAGGACATTCAGAGTGGCAGTGGAACAGGAGTTATCTGAGCTCCACACCATCTCCGCCGGAGTCCCGCAGGGCTCATGTCTCTCGCCTGTGCTCTACACACGCTTCACCGACGACATCCCCGTCGCCGAGGGCACCGAACTGGCCCTGTACGCTGATGACGCGGCGTACATCACTACAAGCATCAACGCCTACCACGCCGCGTCTAAGATGCAGCGCACCCTCGACCTCCTACCCCGCTGGCTATCGCAATGGCGACTGTCGGTGAACGTGGGTAAGTCACAGGCGATTCTATTTAGCTCCAAACGAGACCATCCACTGCCACTCCAACTACAGGACGGGTTCATCCCGTGGACGAGGACGGTGAAGTACCTGGGGGTCACTCTCGACCGCCTACTCACCCTTGAGTCGCACGTCCGCCAAGTCGTCGCGCAGGTCCGCACTACGAGAGCGCTATTGCGTCCAGTGCTCCGCTCCAGACTCCCGCTACGCGTCAAGCTGGGGGTGTACAAGACTTATGTACGCTCCCGGCTCACCTACGCCACCCCCGCCTGGTTCGCGCTTACGAGCGAGACGAATAAGGCCCGCCTCCGCGCGCAGCAATCACTCACGCTGCGCGCCATCGTAGGTGCCCCCCGCACCGTACGTAACGCCGTGATCCAGCGGGACACGCGAATAGAGAGCCTGGACGCCTACATCCGCCGTCTGTCCGTGGGGATGTTCGAGCGAGCCGACGCCTCGGCCTGGGACCACGTCCGGGACCTGGCCCCCTGGCACGCTCGCCCCCCGGACAAGAAGAAGCTGCCGCGAGACCTGCTCATCACCCCCGACGACTCCGAGGACACCACGGTCACCCCCAGGTAACCGCCACCTCTAACCGGGTAGAACCCGCTCTTCCCCACTGTTGCAGGTGACCGCCCCTTTCCGCGCGACATCTGTGCGTATGACGCGCATACGTGCATCATGTGCGCGCGCGGGCGACCACCGCAACAGCGGCCGCCTACACTACACCACACACAAGACGCCAACGCCACCACCATCAACACTAACACACCTCACAGAGGCCGCACGTAAGCCGCCGTCCGCGTCGCTGGCTACACGGAGCTGGGCCTCCCCCGGTTCGCCGGGGGTCTCACCTGGCTCGTGCTGACCGCCCGGACGGCGTGAAGTGTGCACGGCCCTGTGAATAACACAATCCATTGACGACGACACTGTAGGGCATACAGCCCGCCCCAACTACCTGCCCTTTATTGAAGGGGCAGCGACCTGAGACCGCTGGAGAAGGGCACAGGCCCTGTACCAGCCTCCGCCAACCCTCTAGGGGGTTGCGTGAAGACCCGACTGTGGAGCACCGATGTAGTTCAGTTCAGTCAGCAGTAGTTCTCTCAAGAAATCCGAAGCAACAAGCCGATCCTGATCAAGATTAAAATAAATCAACTCACCATCAAGCCAGGCGTTTCATTCCTTTGGAAGATAAAAAATTGGTTGCCTGTAAAGTCGGTATACGGGCGAATGTTTTACGTGACAACGACTTTGAGTGGTAAAATAATTTTAATGTGAATATTCATTCGTATAGTAGGAAGAAGGATGAAAGACGCGTGCCTTTCACTTTTTATGTCTGTCTCTCTCGCTCTTAGGCGGGACGCGTGCCTCTCACTCGCTCTCATTGTGAGCGCATAGCGTGAGCGGAGCGTAACGCAGTTTCTTGAAGTGTCACTCGGCAAACCAATTTATAAGACGTTGTCACGTCAAAACTACAGTCCACCTCAACAGTTTGGTCCTTCGAGCCGGATACAGTCGGATCATCGTTCGCCTGACGAGTTGAAGACAAAGAAAATACGCAAGTACAGTGTTCCTAAAAAATGAAGACTAGGAGTATTGCGGCCAAAGAGAGTGAGGCAGAATCGGGATACGACAGCCGACGTCGCCGAACATTCGAAGAGCCGCCGAGATCACCTTCAACCATTGCGTCCGCGTTGCCGCGCGCCCAACATGAAGTGCCCGCAAGTGGAATCGACAGTGCCACGCCCATCGCCGCTGTGTCGGTGACCGCACCGCCCGCCACCGCCGCGACGGGAGGAGTTGTGCCACCGTCTGGTGCGTCCGCCGCGCTTACCGCACCCGCTCCACGCCACGTACCGGCGAGTCGAGCAACCGCGATCGCGAGCGTAACAATGCGTGAAGAACAACTCGTCACTCCAAGCACGTCGTTCCAGCCAAGAATTCAGGACTCTGTCAGAACAATGACGGCAAATAGGTCAATGAGAGACACCGCAAGTACGATAAGATCAAGGGGATCTTATAGCAGTGATGTGGCAAGAGTAAAACTAGCGGAATATGAGGCACAAAAAAGAATTGCTGCAATCAGGAACGAGCAATTGGAAATTGAAAAGGCCCTAGTAAACAAACGGTTCGAGTATGAAGTGTCGGCGATTGAAGCAGAGGCAGAGGCTCGTGAAGAGGGCTCCAGACATAGGAGTGAAGACAGGGTGGATGAGTGGCTGCAAAGTATTGATCAAGCCCACCCACCAGTCACCGAAGAGAGAACTCAGCCGACGCACCCCGCCGCCCAACGAACCGCCGCAGAGCCGAACACATGTGTCGACGCTACGACGCCTGCCATGCCACGCAGGAGACAACGTTCGATCTCACGTTCACCTACAAGAGGGGAACGCAGAGTAGGAAGAGGCATCGAACAACTGGCCGACACGCTGGACAAAATGATGCGTGTACGCCCGCCGCCACGACAAGTGACTGAGCTACCTGTGTTCACCGGAGCAGCTACGGAATGGCTGCCATTCAAGGCAGCTTATGAAGATTCATCGAGTGTCTACAAATTCACCGCGATGGAAAACTTAGCGAGACTGAGGAACTGCATCAGAGGTCCAGCAAGGGAAGCAGTCTCCGCGCTCCTGTACTCTGCGTCTGACCCACGGACAATTATGAAGACGCTAGAACAATACTATGGAAGGCCGGAGATATTAATGGACCATGTGACGGAGGACATAAAGAAGTTGCCTCGGCTCACTAGTGTGGCAAGTGAACTAAACTCGTTCGCAGTGAAGCTACAGAACATAGTGTGTGTGCTAACCAATATGGACAACCGCAGATACTTGTGGAACCCGATGCTAGTGCGTGAAGTTGTGGACAAATTAAGCCCGCACGTGAAATCAAGGTGGTGCGACTACGCTTCTGAGGCAGTGGAAACGTCACGTGAGCCTGAAATTACGATTATTATCTCGGTTCCTGATGCGGGAGGCTGACCGTGCAATGAAGTACGCCTTCACAAACCCGACGCCCACGCCCGCACCAAAGAGAGAACAGAAAAATGTGGTGCAAGCAAGCACAAAAAGGAAAGCGGGCAGAGAAGTTATTTACGCCACGACAGAAAAAGAAGATGAAAAGAAACAAGTATGTCTGTGTTGTGCTGGGGACCATGATGTGCCTAAGTGCGCCAAGTTTTCAATGATGAGTGTCGACGACAGGTGGGAATGGGCACGAACGGAGAAAGTGTGCTTTAAATGTCTGAATAATCGCCACCGACGAGAGCACTGCCGAGCTAAGCGATGTGGCAAAGAAAATTGTACCCGCCCGCATCACGCGCTGCTCCACAAAGAGATGTTGCAACGAGACACCAAAGAAAAAGCGACGGATGCCAAACCGACAGCGGAGTCCGTGATGACTGTCTCAGCAAGCAGCGACGCGCCGCATCGGGTACTCTTAAAGATGTGCCCCGTCGTTTTGAAAGGACCAGGCGGTCAAGTGACCACGTTCGCGCTAATGGACGAAGGATCGATGATCTCACTCATCGACGAGGATTTAACACGCCGTATCCAAGTGAAAGTGCCAATTTCTTCAGTCAAAATACAAGGAGTGACCTCACAGCCACACGAAGAACACAGTCAAGAGGTCAAACTACAAATTCGTGGTCAGAACGGTGACTATCAAGAATTACGCGCACGAACGATGAAGGATCTACGACTTCATGGTCAGACAGTAGATAAATCAATGTTAATCAAATATCCACACCTCCGAGACATGCAAAAGGACGCATTCTTTGACGAAGCCACACCGAAAGTATTGATAGGTGCGGACAATTGGCACCTGATCGTGACGCGAAAACTACGCATGGGCAAGAAGATTGAGCCTGCGGCCTCGTATACCCAACTGGGATGGGTAATTCATGGGACGGCGCCACGCTCAGCGTTGACTCAAAAAGAGGGTCAACTAGTGCTTCATATCTACGACGTGTCTGCGAACAAACAGACAGAAGATGTACGGCGCGTAGAAGAAATAGTGAAAGCACACTTCAGGATTGATGCCCTTGGAGTCTCCCTGGCAAAGAAAGTCAGACCAGAAGACCAAAAGGCAATCGACGTGGTCCAACGAACAATGAGGAAGGTTGGTGAACACTTCGAAGTGGGTCTGCCATGGAGAGATGAAGACGCTCCGATGCCCAATAATTATCACTGTGCCGTGAAGAGACTAAAGATGATAGAAAAAAAGATGGACGCCTCTTCGGATTTCGCTGCACAGTATCGCGCTCAAGTGAGAAACCTCCTCGATAAAGGTTATGCCCAAGAGTGCGATGGACAAGAGGAACGAAGCAAGAAGATATGGTACCTGCCACACTTCCCGGTCGTGAACCCTAACAAGCCGGGAAAGATGCGGCTGGTTTTTGACGCGGCGCACCGATACAGCGGAGTGTGCCTCAATGATCACTTACTAGAGGGACCTGACCTCCTGAAATCGCTACCAGGAATCCTCTTCAGATTCAGAGAACGTCAGGTAGCCGTGACAGCAGATATTCAAGAGATGTTCCTCCAAGTAAGAATAAGACCACAAGACCAAGCAGCTCAAATGTTTCTGCGGCGAGACGAAGAGCGTGATAAGCCGCCGAAAAAGTACAAGATGATATCAATGATCTTCGGGGCATCGTGCTCGCCGTTCATCGCGCACTCAGTGAGAGATGCCAACGCGAGACGATACGCACAAGCATACCCCAACGCTGTGCAAGCAATAACATCGAGCCACTACATGGATGACTACGTCGATAGCTTCGCCACAGAGCGAGAAGCTATAAGAACAGCACAAGAGGTCATGAAGATACATGAGAATGCACACTTCAACCTCCGTGGATGGTGCTCTAACAGGCCTAATGTGGTGGACAACGTGGCTACAGAAAAAGGAGTGCTCAAAGCCGAAGTGAAGCTTGGTCAGAGACAGGAAAACTCCGATAAGACACTTGGTTTGCTTTGGCATACGGATCAAGATGAGCTAGGCTTCAACACAGGGCTTAGCCGTCTAGCACCTGAAGTGAGGATGAGAGACAGAGCGCCGACGAAAAGAGAAGCCCTCGGAGCAGTCAACGACTAGAAAAGTCAACGACTTAAGGCAAATGTACTGGGTGGTTAATCTGCGCCCTACAGTAAGAGCCATAGCGCAGCGATGCCAACTTTGCCGCATCAGAAGAGCGACACCAGTAAAACCAGTCACGGGGGACCTACCGATGGAACGACTAACAGAGACGCAGCGACCCTTTATTCACTGCGGAGTCGACTATTTTGGGCCAATGACAGTGGTCATAGGAAGAAGACACGAGAAGCGCTGGGGAGCACTGTTCACTTGCCTGGTGACCAGGGTAGTTCACCTGGAACTGGTGGCGAGTCTGTCGACCGACTCGGCTATAATGGCCATAAGAAGAATGGCAGCACGACGAGGTTGGCCCCGAGTAATGTACTCCGACAATGGCACCAATTTTCGAGGAGCAGACACAGAACTGCGCACGGCCTATGAAGAATGGGCCAAAGAATTCGTCCACTTCGGACTTTCACACCGAATGAAGTGGAAGTTCATACCACCAGGGGCGCCGCATATGGGGGGAGCGTGGGAACGATTAGTACGCTCTGTCAAAACGGCGTTGGGGGCGACACTGCATCAACGGGCGCTAAAAGAAGAAGTGCTGCTGACCCTGATGGTAGAGGCCGAACACTCTATAAACTCTCGGCCTCTCACCCACGTTTTCGTCGATCCCAAGGATCCGGAGGCGTTGACTCCGAACCACTTCCTCATCGGGACCTCCTCAGGCCTTCCCTATACTGGGCCTTGCGAGGAGGTCAGCCGAAAACAGTGGAGAGCTGCCCAGGCGCTCGCCGACCATTTCTGGCGACGCTGGGTAAATGAATACCTGCCGACGCTGGTGCCAAGGGGGGCATCCGACGACCGAGGACGACCTCTGCGCGTTGGCGACCTGGTTGTTGTCATCGACCCCACACTGCCACGAGGGACGTGGCCCAGAGGCGTCGTGGAGACTACATACGTCGGTCCAGACGGCAAGGTGCGATCAGCCGACGTCAGGACTACAGCAGGCATCCTACGGCATCCCACGACGCAGCTCGCCGTCCTCTGCGTGGAAGATAAGGCTACGGTAGCCCTGCGCCGGGGGGAGGATGTTACGGACGTCGTAGCTTTGTAATACAATTAAGTAATGATCATAAATGTATGTAAATAAATATGAATATATAAGTAGACTTAAGGATGATTCAATAAAAACGATTTGAGAGTAGGGAAATGTTTATTGTTATTCGATTAAGGTTGTTTTATTATCCCATAGTAAATAAGAAATCAAAACATGACGATGTAAAGTGGAAGCGAGCACGATCGAACAGGTTTAAACATGTCGAAACCTGTCCGAACGCCACCACAAGTAAAACTCGGACGAAGCGCTGTGATTGGCCGAACCGAATGCGTTGCGCTCACATCCACTCACTACTTGCACCCTGTATAATAGAACATAAGCAGGACGGTTTGTTGCACCGATGTAGTTCAGTTCAGTCAGCAGTAGTTCTCTCAAGAAATCCGAAGCAACAAGCCGATCCTGATCAAGATTAAAATAAATCAACTCACCATCAAGCCAGGCGTTTCATTCCTTTGGAAGATAAAAACTACAGTCCACCTCAACAACCTACATCTCTCTATAGTTGTTTTGTTCAGTAATAAAGATACGGAATAATTATATCGTACCTTTTGCATTAACAAATTTTACTATTAAGTAGCAGGTTCCCAAAACTGCTGTGTCTTTTTGTAATTTAACTAGTTTCAAGATAGTTTTTAAAGTTAAAACGGTTTACGGATTTTATCGCGATATATTGGTTTAACTAACATAACATTTAATTTCTTTCTGGTTTAGCGACAAAACAAACAAAACATTCTTACTACCATATACGAATATATACAAAAGAATTCTGTATTATTGAAACAAAATGGAAGAACTCAAAGATTTTCCCGGCGAGTACTTAGAAACTCTTCTCTCCTGTTTTAATCTATTAGAAAGATGCAATGTTGAGATTTTCGACGAGAAGTCATTTTGGAAAAAGTTTTGGCGATCTTTTTATATCATACCTTGCGTAGTTCTATATCATACTTCGCTGTCAATGTATATGTCGAAAGTTTTCAATGGAGACCTTGGATTGGTTGACTTGGCTTTTGTTGCTAGTGTCTACGTGGTATGCACTCAAGGTAACTTTTTTATATATTTTCAAGACGTTTTTTTGTAAAATCAGTGCAATCATTATGTTTAGACATATCACATAATATATAAGTATACGACAAAATTCATATTTTTTTCTTTCAAATAAGTATATATTATGTGATATGTCTAAACATAATGATTGCACGTAGACACTAGCAACGAAAGCCAAGTCAACCAATCCAAGGTTTCCATTGAAAACTTTCGACATATACATTGACAGCGAAGTATGATATAGAACTACGCAAGGTATGATATAAAAAGATCGCCAAAACTTTTTCCAAAATGACTTCTCGTCGAAAATCTCAACTGTCCAATTCATTAAAGCATTATATAAAGATGTGAACGATTTACAATAAACCAGTCTCAATAAACATATTACGCAGAGAGGACGTTCGTTTTTCTATTCAACAATAACACCACTCCAGTCAATAGCAAAGTGAACCTTAAAACCTTGAACATATGGTCTAAACGAACCGGATCATTGATTGGAGTGGCCGGCGGACTCGGTCGCGCGAAAACAATAGATACCTTTTTATTGAATGCAAACTTGTTTACAAGTGAGTTAGTGAATACATTTTATAACATAATAAAGACTTTGTGCATAAAAACTGATTATAAGACATTGAAGTGAACGTGTTTCTGTGGAATTTGGACATTTTTTGGTTGCAAAATGACGTCACCTACTCCGGAACAGGCAAAATATTTATCGGCGTTAGAAGATGCGGCTGGTATGTTACAAAAAGCGCAAGTTAACATAAAAAAGTGCCCGAAACACCGACTGACGGAAGGTTATATTAAGGCGAGAATAAAATGTATTGACGAGTATTGGGATTCGTTCAAGCAAACTAATAACAATCTTATGAAGATTACTCCACGTGAGCAGCGCGGCGTGTTGCCTTACTTTCTCAATGAAGAATTTTACACGTATGAAGAAATGTATCTCTGTTTACATGCAGATTTATCCGATCTGTTATCAAGCATGCAGTCAAAACAGAGAATAGCGGAAACTTCTAATACGTCTAATTTATCACAAAATGACCAGCTACCGTTCGCGAAACTACCAAGAATACAATTACCAACTTTCTCAGGGAGATATGATGAATGGCCCACATACCAAGATTTATTTACAGCTCTTGTCCACAATACTTCCATTAGCGATGTACAGAAACTTCATTATTTAAAGACAAGCGTTTCCGGCGAAGCTGAAATGTTATTGCGTCACATCCAAATAACGGAAAACAATTATGCACAAGCTTGGGAGTTACTTAAGGGACGGTTCGGCAACAAAAAAATGATTGTGTCATCTATCCTCAAAAGATTGTTTAGTCAAAAAAAGATAACCAATCCATCGGCTAGTCAAATAAAAGCTTTGCTAGATACCACGGTTGAATGTATCAACAACCTACGTAATTTGAAAATATGCACTGACTCTTGGGATCCTGTAATCGTTTTTCTGGTTGGGCAGAAACTGGACTCAGAGACATTGAAATGTTGGGAGGAGCAAGCTTATAAGGACAATAGCGACGAGTTATCTACGTGGGAGGAGTTTAAAAAGTTTCTCGAGTCTAAGTTCCGTACGCTCGAACTCATAGCCCCCATGGCTTCTACAGTTACAAGAGAGAAGACACAACATCACAAAACATATCACGTCACAGCAAAGGATAATGCAAACGGTATATTACAATCTGCGCACACCAATGTCAATTCTTCGCTGTCATGTACATACTGCAAGGGTGAACATTATATATTTAACTGCAAAAAGTTTGCAAAACAATCAGTGCAACTGCGACGTGAATTCGTAAAAAATAATCATCTTTGCTACAATTGCCTAGTACCGAATCACAATGTTTATAACTGTAAACAAAGGAAAACGTGCCGAGTTTGCAATAGGAAGCATCATTCTCTTTTACACCAAGCTAAGGAAGCAACACCGGAGAGTGATAAACAACAAGAACAACCAGAACAAAGGGTTACGAGCGCGCACTACTTCAAGAAACAACCTGGTCGTCAAGTGTTGTTGGCTACAGCACAAGTAAATGTCATTTCAAGCGACGGTAACACACATCTACTTCGTGCATTGATCGACCAAGGCTCAGAGGCTTCATTCGTGTCTTCTAGAGTAGTTGAACTCTTAGGACTGACGAAGGAGAGAATAAATGGTGCAGTCTCAGGGGTTGGAGAGGCAAATATGATACCCATCAAACATGTAGTTGACCTGACTATAACATCGCGCCATGAAAGGGAGAAGTTTATTCACGTGAAAGCTTACGTATTAAAATCGGTGTCTACAACATTACCTTCAAAATACGTCGTAATGAAGTCGCCCGAACTCCAAACTTTATTACTGGCAGACCCAATGTTTAACAAACCGGGTAAAATAGATATTTTGCTCGGCTCAGACATTTTTTGTAAAATAATAGAAGTCGGTTTGATGAGATTGTCAGATGGCATAGTAGCTCAGAAGACAACATTGGGTTGGATACTTTCAGGTCAAAGCGAAGACAAATCAATTAAAGACAAACACAACATTACTACACTACACATTACGAGCATGGTGTCAGATGACAACAATATGTTAAAGAAGTTCTGGGAAATCGAGACGAACTTATACAAGAAAAGGAGTGTACTCACACAGGAAGAAGAACAATGTGAACAAATATATAGAAACACAACTAAAAGAATCAATGGAAGATATACAGTACACTTACCTCTAAAACAGAATATTGAAGAGACAGTGAAGTTATGTGGAGACACAAAACAAACAGCAATAAATAGATTTAAACAATTAGAAAGAAAATTCACAAAATCATCAAAGTTAAAGACAGAATACACAAAGGTCATTCACGAGTACATAAACATGGGTCACATGGTAAAATCAACTGAAGACAAACATTCGATATTTCTTCCTCATCACGCTGTTATTCGTGATGACAAAGAAACCTCTAAGGTTCGTGTAGTTTACGATGCATCTGCGAAGGGTTCTAATGGACATTCTCTTAATGAAGCTATGATGGTTGGACCCACTTTACAGCCCGATATTCGCAGCCTAATCATCTCTTGGCGTACCCATAAGATATGTGTGGTTGGAGACATCGTTAAGATGTACAGAATGATCAAAATGACAGAAGAGCACATGAGCCTTCAAAGTATAGTCTGGCGTGACAACCCTGAAGAGGAATTACAAACTTACAAGTTAACTACTGTTACTTTTGGAACGGCGGCAGCACCATACTTGGCTGTACGCACTTTGAGCCAGTTAGCTGATGACGAGGCTTTGCATTTTCCTGAAACAGCACCGCTTATCAAGAATTCTTTCTTTATGGACGATCTGATGCTGGGACATGAAAACACAGAGAAGACAATAAAAATGTGTAAAGAAATTAGAACAATATTAAGAAGAGGAGGGTTTCAAATGCAAAAATGGTCTAGTAATTCTGAAGAAGTTTTGAAAAATCTACAAGAAGGAAATCAATGTACAAAGGACAGCATGGTTATAAAACTAGATCAGATTGTAAAGATTCTTGGTCTAACATGGGATAGAAAAGACGACATATTTAAATTTACTGTGCACTTACCTGAACTCAGGAGCCCGATAACAAAAAGATCTGTTCTTTCTGACGTTGCCCGTCTATTTGATCCTTTTGGTTGGCTATCACCAGTGATTATAATGGCTAAGATTTTGATTCAGAAGTTGTGGTTACTTACTTTAGATTGGGATGATGAACTGCCGGCTGATGTAAAACAAGACTGGTTGAGCTATAGAAGTGAGCTAATACATTTGCAAAACCTTACATTACCACGATGGTTTAGAACAACACCGGCTAATTTCAGGATAACAGAACTACATGGCTTTGCAGATGCGTCCACTCAAGCATATGCAGCTGTTACATACCTCAGAGTGATTGATGATGGCAGAGTCCATGTCACGATGATTGCGTCTCGATCTAAAGTTGCCCCATTAAAACAACTCTCAGTGCCAAGACTAGAACTATGCGCAGCAGCCTTATTGGCCGAATTGATAGCTGATATAGTAGATGTTTTGAAGATACCTAAAACCAACATCTACTTATGGACTGATTCTACTGTTGTCCTGTCTTGGCTACAATCATCGCCTAATCGGTGGCGTACCTTTGTTGCGAATAGAGTAGCAGACATAACACGAATATTAGACAAAGAGGCGTGGAATCATGTTCAATCCGCTGACAATCCTGCTGATATTGCAACACGAGGAATCAAGGCAAGGGAATTAGCATCACATGAGTTATGGTGGGCTGGGCCTGACTGGTTAAAGGAACAGACTATAGAAATGGCTAGATATGATTATCCAGAGACTACACTAGAGCTTAAGACAACTTGTCATGTTACTTTAGAGGAAAAACCTATCTGGGAGAGATTTTCGTCTATCTCAAAGATGAAAAGAGTTTTGGCATATTGTAAAAGATTCGTAAGAAGAAACAAATTAGAGAAAAAGGAAACTTATTTAACAGTGTCAGAACTTAACAATATATTAGAAGAATGTATAAGATATTATCAAAATTTAATTTACCAAAGAGAGATTGAAGAATTAAAAAAAGGTGGAAGAGTAAAAAAGAAGAGTTCTCTTATTACACTCTCTCCATTTCTAGACGAGAATGGCTTAATGCGGGTTGGAGGTCGATTGCAAAATGCATCTATACCAGATGACACTAAACATCCTCTGATTATACCTGCAAACCAGCATATAACTAAATTGTTAGTTTATGAAGCGCACATACGTACGCTACATGGTGGCATTCAAGTCATGATGGCATTTTTGAGAAACAAGTATTGGATTATCTGTTTAAAATCGGCTGTAAGGAAGTGTGTTCATAACTGCAAGACATGTATTGTCGATAAGGCCAAAGCTAGCCATCAATTCATGGGCCAGTTACCAGCTGTTCGAGTAACTCAAAACCGAGCATTTAAGAACAGCGGGGTGGATTACGCTGGACCCATATTTTTACGAACTTCTAAAGGTCGTGGTTACCATGCGACTAAAGGCTATATATGCTTGTTTGTGTGTATGGTCACACGAGCCATTCATTTGGAAGCGGTTACAGATCTAACCACACAAGGATTTATTGCAGCGTTTTGCAGATTTGTCGCAAGAAGAGGCCAGTGTTCACATTTATGGAGCGACAACGGGACTAATTTTGTTGGTGCTGCTAAAGAACTGCGAGAGATGTTTCAGGCAGGCAAGGACAATGTGGCTAAAGAAGCAGCGGCGCTATTAGCAAATGATGGCACAACGTGGCATTTTATACCACCAAAGATGCCAACCTGTGGTGGTTTATGGGAAGCAGGAATTCAGTCGGCGAAACGACACTTAGCCCGCATAAACAAAGACACCAAGCTGACATATGAAGAAATGGCCACCCTTTTGTCACAGGTTGAGGCAATGCTCAATTCCCGTCCTTTGTGTCAAATCGAAAACAGTACCGAAACGCCGCTAACACCCGGTCATTTTTTAATAGGAGAACCACTGATTGGAGTTCCGGATATTAGTTACGAAGACAATAAGATCAGTCTATTAACAAGATGGCAATTCATTCAACGATTGACACAAGATTTCTGGTCGCGATGGCAGTCCGAAAATCTCCATACATTACAACAGAGATATAAATGGCAAACTAAAGTCCCATCGCCTAACATTGGAGACATACTGATCGTCAAGGAAGAAAATTTGCCTCCAACAAAATGGTTACTTGGCAGGGTCATACAATTGCATCCCGGTGCAGACGGTATGGTAAGAGTGGTCACTGTTCAGACTGCAGGCAACAATCAGTTAAAGCGACCTTTGTACAAATTAATACCACTGCCGAAAGAAGCAAAAGATAGTTGAGAACGGTGGGCGGTTAGGTGATAGGATTAATGTATATTTTGATTGTTAACATAATTATGAATATTATTACAGTTGTATTTTTCACGTGCAGTGATTGTCATATACATCTATTGTTGTTGTTACAATAATGATGCCTACATAGTTAATTCATTCGATACTTGTATTGTTACAGTCCACTGAAGATTTGTTAATAGGTAAATTAATATTTATAATACAACTATATTGTAAATTGGAACTTTGGATTCGGAATAATTTAAAAACTGTTGTTTTTGGTGGGCGGTATGTCCAATTCATTAAAGCATTATATAAAGATGTGAACGATTTACAATAAACCAGTCTCAATAAACATATTACGCAGAGAGGACGTTCGTTTTTCTATTCAACAATAACACCACTCCAGTCAATAGCAAAGTGAACCTTAAAACCTTGAACATCAACATTGCATCTTTCTAATAGATTAAAACAGGAGAGAAGAGTTTCTAAGTACTCGCCGGGAAAATCTTTGAGTTCTTCCATTTTGTTTCAATAATACAGAATTCTTTTGTATATATTCGTATATGGTAGTAAGAATGTTTTGTTTGTTTTGTCGCTAAACCAGAAAGAAATCAAATGTTATGTTAGTTAAACCAATATATCGCGATAAAATCCGTAAACCGTTTTAACTTTAAAAACTATCTTGAAACTAATTAAATTACAAAAAGACACAGCAGTTTTGGGAACATGCTACTTAATAGTAAAATTTGTTTATGCAAAAGGTAGGATATAATTATTCCGTATCTTTATTACTGAACAAAACAACTATAGAAAGATGTAGGTTTTAATCAATAATTCTAAGAACAGCATAATGAACGTCAATTCTTAAAAACATTATACAATAATAATATCAGCCATGTATATAAACTGTCCCACAGCTGGGCTGGGGCTATCAATGTTAAAAGGTTTAGACTATTGTCTACTCTGCTGCGGGTCGGTAAACTACACAAAATATCAAAGAACATTATAGGAAACTCTTAGGATACATACAGATTTTCTCACAATGCTCTTCTTAAGCAAACAGTAATTAACATTATGTACGCACATAACTTCAAAAAACGTAATTATATAGTCTATAATTAATTTAAAATATGCTTACCCAAATTGTTTCCGGAAAGGTAATTTAGATAAGGATTACATGTTATAATGATATTACTATAGGTTGAGTTTGAAAGATTGCCTCCCTACAGCTCTATAGAATGAAGACGTGAGAAATTTTTACGAATCAATGATACGACAAATATACGACGCTACTTTTATAAGCACTTGATATTTCTATAATGCTACTTTTTAGCAAACCGCTGAACTGGCTCTTGAGTTGGTTGCTGTCTAAATATTATTTTAACCATCACTAGCTTTATTTTATACATAATATTAGTCTAATCATTCAATCTACGAGGGTGTTATTCCATACTACCTGAGCTTGTGGTTACATCCGCGATATTTAAGGCTACTGCTGCAACCACATCAGTGGCTTACCGTGATGTTTTAGCCTTTATTGAAGTTTGACTAGTAGTTTCTGAAAATTTCGCGTTCAACCAAACAAACAATCTCTTCTACTTTTATAATAATATTAAAACAGCGGTAATATATACAGTGGTCTAATTCTTTTATATTTATATTCAAATTGATATCATGTACTTTATATTTCCTTTGAATTGAATACGAGCGAGACGACAGAAGTCCTCATTGTTATACACTTCCAAATTACATAAGAGCAAATTTTATTGAAGTTTTTATCACATGTAATAGTTTATCATAGTATTTTTTGCAATTTCAAATGAATTTTATGAATTTATGGTATTTGGTCCTCAAACTGTAGAACCTTGATTGGAAAATGATGCCACTTGGGACCTTACCGACAAGCAACTGTTTTTTTATGATTTCCTGTATAGGATAATTTTACTAGAGTTAATATATAACGCTTGTAATAAATATTTTTATTTAGACAATCCATACTAATCATCACAACCTGGCGTTGTCCTAGAAGCGATCTAAGATTTCCACTTGCGAAGTCGAGATCCATTTTCTTGTCTAACTAAATTTTACAAAATACCTTTCCACGAAGTGACTGCCGTCTAACAATACGTAGCCCAAAGGTACAACAATTTATATAGTAGGAAGTATCTATAGTTACTTGTACTCGAAAACGAAATAATTAATATTAAACGTTCTGCAAGATGTTAATTTCTACTATACAATACATGATGTCTACGAAAAAACAGACAATCCGAAAAACATGTTTCCCCGTTATTCAGAACAAAATGATATCAGGTCTATAAATATATCATTTTCATCATATAAAATTTATAGACCTATGTTTTTTATATTTGATCGATAAACTAGCACCTTATAATACTTGTCACGCATCCACATCATAACTTTAATCGTGTCCGTTATCCACGGGTATGAAGGTTCTTTAATAAAACAATTTTTAACCGGCTCGTGAACATCGAAAAGCGATAACAAGTTTTTGTTAAATATAGTAACCATATCATTGACATTATTCTGGTTGTGTATATTTATCCAGTTAATGCTAGATAGATCAGCGTTGAACCTGTCATCATCTATATCTTTTATTGGCCTGTATTCTATAAAATATGGTTTAATAGAGTCCCGTTTAATGTCAAGTTCGCTAACTACGAAACAATGTCCCAACAGCGAACCGAACGGTGCAACATTAACATAATTTGCATTGAGATCCGTACATAACAAGTCTATCAATGTTTCGCTGTTTTCTGTATAGTGGGTAGGAGATGTGACAAGCTGAGTAAGATTATCACTTAATTTTTTTACACTACTTTCATTCGTACGCAGGACGTTAACGTTAAAATCTCCCATCATTATATAGTGGTCGCATTTGCTCAAAGAACTCACCGCATCAGTCAAGGCATCCAGGAACAAGTCAAAATCCAGCCAAGGTGGGCGATAAGCTGTGCCTATTGCAATTTTTTTCCCATTGACGGAATGCGTCAACCACATTTGCTCAATTGCTTCAAACTTGCTATCGATCGGACAAGTCCACGTACGCGCACTTAGACCACGTCGCACGTAAAACCCGACCGCACCGCCCCGGCCCGACTGAATGTTCGCGGGCCGTGGCACATGGCGTAGTCGGAACCCGGGCAAAACCGGCGCACGCCCATCCTCACCCAGCCGCAACCACGTCTCATTTATTGCCACAATATCACAACAATGATTCTGCATTAATGCTATAAATTCGTCGTGTATCGTTCCAAGTGACCCCACCGGACATTTAAGAAATCAACTTTTAACTGTCTATTTATGAGATATAAACAAACAAGAATTGTTATATTCAATTGTACAGTATCACTATAATATAAAAAAGTAACGAAAGATTCGGTTACGTGTGTAAAAATACTCATTAATTTTAAAATGTTTTAGTATGTGCAATACATAATACGGTGTGATGTTACATATTATAATATAAAATAAAATAATCAAGGACATAAGTAAATAAACAGATAGATAAATTGTGTTAATGAGTGTTTAGTTGTGGATAAACAGGATTGCCGACATAAGCCAATTCAGGAGATGCGTGGGACACACAGTCCATAACATATGTATATATATAAATTATGAAGCGGCGAGATAATTATTGCAACTCTTAAAAAATAATAAAAGCAAAAAAGGATATTGATAAATTGTAAAACAAAAGAGTTGCAGTACATTTGATAAGTAAGTAAAGCAAGACGCAAAGATCATAAAATATATCTAAATGATTCGCTATCACATACATTATTAAGTTGCAAAATAATTAGTGCAGCACTTGAAAAATAATAAAATATGCCAAGAATATGGACGAAATGTATAACAAAAGAGATGCAGTACATTTGATAAGCAAGTAAAGTAAGAAACAAAGCCAATAAAATATCTCTAAATGATTTACTATAACATACATTACTAGTTGCAAAATAATTAGTGCAGCACTTGAAAAGTAATAAAATCTGTTACAGATATGGACATTTACTATAACAATAGAGATGCAGTATATTTGATAAGCAAGTAAAGTAAGACGCAAATACCATAAAATATATCTAAATGATTCGCTATCACATACATTATTAAGTTGCAAAATAATTAGCGCAGCACTTGACAAATAATAAAATCTGTTACAGATATGGACAATTACTATAACAACAGAGATGCAGTACATTTGATAAGCAAGTAAAGTAAGACACAAAGCCCATAAAATATTTCTAAATGATTCGCTACAACATACATTATTAAGTTGCAAAATAATTAGCGCAGCACTTGAAAAATAATAAAATCTGTTACAGATATGGACAATTACTATAACAAAAGAGATGCAGTATATTTGATAAGCAAGTAAAGTAAGACACAAAGCCCATAAAATATCTCTAAATTATTCGCTACAACATACATTATTAAGTTGCAAAATAATTATGATGTCCCTCTGAGGCTGTCAATATCTATAAGCCGAGGCAGTGCCAAATTTGAAGTAAGTAAATATTTATAAGCCAAAAAATTAAGGTGATGAATCATTTAATATTAAGATGTGGTGGTCTCTCACGGCCGGTCCTGATATTTGATCTATCCATACATTTGGCAAATACATACATACATATATAGACTCACGCCTGTTTCTCGGAGGGGTAGGCAGAGACTACGGAACGTCAGTTGCAACGATCCTGACATACCTCTTGTTCCATTCACTCCCATCAATTATTTTTTTAGATATACATATTTGACGTAAACCCAGTATGTCAAATAAGAGTCTCTAGTATTTAAATCCATGGATAGATCAAATATTAGAAATAACCGTTACGGATAATTATATTTTTAAATGGGTTAATAGCATGAGGGATAGTATTCCAGTGAGTTTTTACTAGTACACTGCGAAAAATGTATGATATGCTCGAATGTATGATACTCTTACACGGCACAAGCTGTCTGCTAGTACAGCTAGCTGCTCAGACCACATAAGTATTGAAAATCCATCAGTAATAGGTGCTTTTAAAACTATTTTGCTTAGTCTGGTTCGAATTTTATATTTTTGCAAAATATTTGTATTCATAGCTAGACATCGTATTAATTAACGTGGGCGCTTTTACGATAGAAAATACTCGTAGTTTTAAAAGTGTTTATTAGACGTAGCGGCTGAAAGTCACAGCCACCTAGACAAAATATTATCTTAAATTAATAACAGCAAGAAATAGTTACGAATAATGAAAGAAACTCTCACTGTGAAATCATCTATTTATTATTATATAAAATTATTCCATTACTGAGCGATCGGCAGACAACGCACAACTACTAATGGGCGCACTGTTTTGCATGTACCTATGTCACTAAGGTTCAGTTTTAAAAATTCTCCCGCAAGTAACGACGACCGGTTGGCGCAGCGGGAGAGTAAGCGACTGCTACGCCGAAGGTCGCGGGTTCGATTCCCGCTCAAGTCAAACATTTGTGTGCATGAACATGGATGTTTGTCTTGGTCTGGGTGTTTCTATGTACAATATGTATGTATTTACAAAAAAAAGTATATAAGTATGTTTATCCATTATCTAGTACCCATAACACAAGCTCTGCTTAGTTTGGGACTAGATGGAATGTATGTGGTAGAATATTATTATTATTATTATTTTGTTTTGTTTTGATTCTCAGCTGATCGCTGGTGTTTTAATGACAATTACGGGTCAAGACCAAGTAATTGTCATTTAAATGGGATGCTGCGTTTCATCGCTCTGCATAAACTTTCGTACAATCCTACATGTATTTAATATTGCTGCTTTTTGTATATTGACAAAGGTATTTGGTGATAAATCAAGTAGTTTTAAGCTATGGTGCAAATATTTTGGTATTACTCCAGTGGTGGATATTACAATTGGTACTATGTATACATTTCTAACTCGCCAGATTCTTGCTAGTTCTTCCTTAAGTTCCGTATATTTATTTACTTTTTCAGTTATAGTTTTTAGCAGATTGTGGGTGTTTGGGACTGCTATGTCTATGATATATGCAATATTTTTTGTTTTGTGGTGTATTGTAATGTCCGGTCTATTGTAATGAATGGTCTTGTCTGTGAGTATGGCTCGGTCGTAATACATTTTGTAAGCATTGTTTTCTAATACGGAGCTGGGATGATATTTGTAGTAAGGTGTGTGTGTATCTTCGACTAAGTTATATTTGAGGGCTAGTTTCTGGTGAATTATATTGACAATTTGGTTGTGGCGATGTGTGTAGTCCGTTTGTGTCAGAGTAGAGCATGCTCCTGTAATGTGTTGTATAGTTTCTGGCTGTTTGTGACATTTTCGACATTTATCATCTGTGACATTGGTATCTTTAATAATATATTTCCTATAATTTTTCGTGTTTATAACTTGATCCTGAATAGCTATTATAAACCCTTCGGTTTCCGGAAATAGATAGCCACTAGTCAGCCATCTATTTGACGCTTCTAAATCAATGTAAGATTGTTGTAAATCATGCGGGTGGCGGCCATGTAGTACTTTGCTCTTCCATTGATCTAGTCGAGAGTTATCTGGATCTGATTGAATAGAACTTAAATATGTTGTGGTGTTAGATGTTTCTGCTAAATTAAGAGGGGTAAATTTGATATCGTTACTAACAATAATTCTGTTATTATTATTATTATTATTATTATTATTATTAAGTAGGGTTAATTTTTACGCGGGTGGAACAGTGAGCGAAGTCATAGAAGTTTGTCTGTAAAGCTCAGCTTTATGTGTAAACTATTCAAATCCTACATCAGACAATAATAAACTATTTTAAAATCTATAAACTGAAATCTTCATTCGAATGAGCGAGTCCCAGTTTTGTCAAGTCCAACAATTTATTTCCGCAGTCTTCGAGAAATTGAAGGAGTTTTAGAGTAATTTAGACTTGATTAACTACCAGATTTACTATCTTACTCTCTCAATGAGTGGAATTAGTTAGCAGTAATAAACCCTTGTGAAATACTTGTGCCCTAATAGAGCGTATGTACAAATGTCTATTTTTAAATTTCCAGATAAACATTTTAATGGCTGCTTCCTAGCAAAGCGTAGACTTTTATTTCATTAGATAATTCTTTTTTTAAGTTTATTAAATTATTAATAGAAATTTCAAGCAAAGTTTGCCGATTGAATATTGGCAAATAGAATTGATACAATTCATGTCTACATAACTTTAATTCTTCTAACATGCATATTGAGTACAATTATTTTGGCTGCTTATTATTTGTATGCAGCGCCTAACGCTTTTACAATCAAATATTATAATTAAAAGCACATAGTTTACACTTCAGCCAAGAAATAGAGACAACTTGAACGATTCATAATTATTTTTTTGTTTTTACGTGCATTTATAAAAGCGTGTTTTTCTAGTGTTTTTTAAACTAATAATTTATTTTATACTTTTTGGTCTTTGATAACGACATATTTTTAACATTTATACATTTATTTTAAGTAGGCGAATGAGCCCGCATCCTCTCCATCTCCGCCCGTGCGTCTGTATTACATGATGTTTTATCTGTCAGCTTATAACAATCTAGCTCTTCAATCAGGATACCACTAAGTGGTTTTAGGAGTAAAACTACTCAGGGTCACATACGCCTGGCCAGCCGCAAAAGTACGAACCCTAACTACACCACTGCGTGGTCTACAATATATAATTGGTTTGTTATAACCTTGAAACCTGATCGTGTCCAAAGTCCATTACATGACTTTTCTCACAAGTGTCAACACGACTATGATACGATATTCCATTATGGAATGCCAGTGCCTATCTTCCGGCTTCATCATCAGACCTTGAAGGCTAGTCGTGGCCAAAGTTCATTACAAGACTTATCTAATAAATCCAAAACAGCTATCATACGATTTTCCATCATCATTACGCTACGATCCTTGGAAAATGGTAAAATTAGTTACCTTAGATTCTATTACATAGTTAGTAACATACATGTCGAGTTCCAGTTCATATCTTCCGGCTCCATCATCAGATCAGTTTGACAGTACCATATTATTGTATTGTCATCAGAATTATATACAGCTGCCAATTTTCATTACGCTACGACCCTTGGAAGATGGTTAAATTAGTTAGCTTAGATTCCATTACATAGTTACATACACGACGACCTAATAAAAGCGTGTTAAAAATCGGTGACAACCTATTTTGGCAACGAGCGGTTATTGCAGACATCGAAGACGATTGCATTGTTGGGCTGGATTTCTTCAGAGATCATCAAGTTATCATTTGTAGTAGTAGTAGAGAGAGATCATCAATGCAGATTAGATAGTAAGGTGGTATCCTTAAGTGTGGAGATGTCAAGATTCCAATGAAAAGTAGTGGCACGGGGAAAGTTTTGTGCCTCAAAGAAAGCAAATCTGCATATAGATTACTATCCTATATCTACGAATTTTAATGACTTGATTCATGCCGACAGGAGAGCGGCGTGCATCGTGGATCTAAGGGTGCTTGTACACGGCGCATGTAGCTTGAGCATGTTGAGGCACTTGCGAGGGTTACATGCACCGTAAACATATCGTTTAAAACAATGTGCGGGTCCAGCGACTCGAGTATGTACCAAAGTGAGCCACTCGCGCAAGTAATTCGCGTGCTCTGCGACGCGCGCGGGACACTCGCGCATGTTATCTGTTAAAATTACATTTTTAACATATGATTTTAAAATAATTTTCGTTCGTCGAGACATTTGACGCGATTCAAGTCATAAAGCTACCGCACGAATAGCATGCACATGCATGTAGCTTTGACCACGAACAAATAACTTGTACATAGGTACAGCTTGCGCAAGTAGCCCGCGTCTTTACTTGCTCCAGTTATTTGCACCATGTACAAGTACAAGCGAGTAACTTGATCAAGTAGCTTGCGCATATTACCCACGCGTGTAACCCGCACCTTTACTTGCTCCAGCTACATGCACCGTGTAGAAGCACCCTAAGGATGCGCAGAACGCGCATGTCTAGAAGGGGGTAGTGTGACGGCCAGTGTCATGTCAAAATGTCACGGAACAGATAAGTCAAAGTCCAAGCATAAGTCAAACTGACGTCTGCACCAGAAATTGGCTGGTCGTGAAACAGAATAATTACCAAAACAAAGAGGTTTGAAGACTATTGGAAATTATAGTTTCAAGTTAGATGACGTAAACACTCGTCATCGTAACACTCTGTCTAGCGTTCACCAAATTCGCTACAAACAGTTAACAAGGCGATAGCCGTGCAGATAACACGTCCGCTTCACGCTCTGAAGGCGTGGGTTCAGGTCCCAGTCATAACAGTCACGTGGATTTTGGTTTTTATGAAATTTGAAAAATGTTTATGAATATTTGGCAAATATTTAATTTAATTTTATTAAAAAATTTAAATAATTCAAAGTCCATTACGTGGCCTTTCTCACAAGTGCCATCACGACTATGGTACGATATTCCATCATGGAATGCCAGTGCCTATCTTCCGGCTTCATCATCAGACCTTGAAACCTAATTGTAGTCAAAGTTCAAACGCGATTATGATAGGATATTCAATCATGGAATGCCAGTGTCTATCTTCCGGCTTCATCATCAGACCTTAAAACCTAATTGTTGTCAAAGTTCATTACGTGGCCTTTCTCACAAGTGCAAACACGACTATGATACGATATTCCATCATGGAATGCCAATGCCTATCATCCGGCTTCATCATCAGACCTTGCAACCGAATTGTAGTCAAAGTTCATTACGTGGCCTTTCTCAGAAGTGGAAACACGACTATGATACGATATTCCATCATGGAACACCAGTGCCTATCTTCGGGCATTATCATCAGACCTTGAAACCTGATTGCAGTTAAAGTTCATTACAAGACTTTTATAAGAAATCCAAAACAGCTATGATACATTTTTCCATCATGAAGTTCCAGGTCATATCTTCCGGCTCCATAATCAGATCAGTTCGACCGTACCATATTATTAAATTATCATCAGAACTACATACAGCTGCCAATTTTCATTACACTACGACCCTTGGAAGATGGTTAAATTAGTTAGCTTAGATTCCATTACATAGTTACATATACGACGACCTAATAAAAGCGTGTTAAAAATAGTTTATAAGAGTGCCCTAGTTTTTTTGTATAAATTGTGCTTTCACATCGAAAACACTGAAGCAATTTGAGGTTTCTTTTTTATAAGTTTACGTCAATTTTTAGGTGAGTCAAGATGACATATGTATTGCGACAGGCATCGTTAGTGCCGTCAAAATAGTGAAATTTTCTATTCTAGTATTTGGTATTTAAAGTGAAGAAGTAATTATTACTGACACAAACGTAATAATGTAGTGACTGAGTCAAAGTTAAAATCATTTTTTATTCATTAAGGCCACAAAGTGAAGTGAACGTCAAAATTTAAGTTAATTTCAAGATGATGTCACATTTAGTTTTACAAGTTTGCAATAGGTAGAACCACGAGAAGTCATTATGGTTATACTTGTTATTTTTGTAAGAAACTGCAACTGTTTCATATTGTTAGTTATCTACTATTGAAAAATTAACAAATAATAGTACTTTATTACATGGCCAAGGTGATATTTATTTTCGGGTTGGAATAGTTACAACCTTACCCCTCCACTGAATGACCTGTGTAGCTAGTTAATATACCAGTAAACTTTGAAGTCAACAACTGTAGATTTTCGCGAAGCCCTGAGGAAATTAAAACGTTCTTGGAACCAACAACGAATACACTTTAATATGAAAAACAGTACAAAAAAATATTTTAAATTATTTGCATATTTGTCATATAGCTTTATTTTAGGTATGCAATATTTTGGTACAATTTCAATTGCCATGATCACGCATATAATGAAGTATTATATGTGGATGAATATCATGGGCAACTAAATCGATCTACATCTTATGAGCAAGTTAATACATCTCCCTAGTTTATAACGTATAACACATTGTTTTCTCTGTTACTTTGAATTTGATCGTGTCGTGATTATTAATGTTCATGTACATGAAAGTTTAAATTTTTGATTACATGAGAAAAATTAGGTTGAAATTCTGACATTCATCTGACGTGAAATCATAAGCAGTAGATAGCTACATTATTCACTTATTTGAGTTTTGTCAGAAATCGAAATTACCTTGAAGCTAAAAGGCCATGTGCTTGTCTTTTATATACGTAATTATCGACTTCTAGGAACACGGGTTACAATTAAAATTGTCAAAGTCACTGAACCGTGTTGATCCTGTGAAATCAGTAATAGGAAGCCCAAGTTTGTAAGCAACAAATGGTTATTATGTTTAACAATTCTGAAAACTTTTAAATGAATATTTATTGGGTACTGGAAACATACCTGGTACCATCTATTTTTAAACATTAAGGTCCTAGAAAAAACTGATTGATAGCTGTAATACTTCACGAATTGGCTTCAGCTGCTTCAATTAATGAAACGGAGTTGCAATAGCAGGAATTAAAAAGATTTTCTTGATATCAAAACTGACTCCAAACAACTCAACTGTCTTTCTGTCTGATTTACAATGGATTTACAGGTATTTCTCTTCCAGGTGTAGGAATCATATATTTCTTTTTTTGAGTGTAAACTATGCAGGCATTATACAAACAATTTTATGAAAGAGAAAAATAATTTATAGATTACGTAAACTAAAAAAAAAACACTCTTTGTATTCAGGAGAAATTAATAGAACTAGTTAAGGTGAATCTGAGATGAGCCCAATCTTGATGGTTTTTTTCTGTTCTTAGATGCAGTTTTTTTTTATTATCGTAGTGGAAAATTCAAATCCATCCGGCAGTCTAATGTTGATCACAGCGAAGCCTACGTCCAATAGTACAAAAACTGGGTCACTCTCATAGACTCTTTGATTCAACTGAACACTATTGCAAGAGATTTTGATGGCATTTTTGTACCTAAGTTTATTAGGAAACTAAGAATAAGCCGCGTGGAACACGATATATCTCCAATTGTTGATGTGCACGGCGTTGATTGTTATAGTGCTAGGTACAACACTAAGAGTGGAATTATAAGGTAAGATTGTGATTATTTCTAGTTTAAAATAATATTTGTTTCTTTTGTGTATATCGTCAGAATGCCTAAAGTAATATGGGATCATATTGTTTAAAAAATATATTTGTCAATTTTGTTTAATAAAATTATTGTATTTAACCAATCTGACAGATATAGCAACAGCAGTTATGGTCGGAATATCTTATAAGATATTGCGATACTAAAAAAGTAAATTTTCCACGCTAGTACGGCCACGACTTACGGTAACTGGCACTTTACACGGGAAATATGCCATCTCTGCAAGGCAGATAAAGGATGTGCGTGTGCGTGTGATATGCGTGTCACTGTCAACGGAAGAGGTTATGCCGGAAAGCAGATTGCAACTGGGCAATTTTTTGCTGAGATTATGATTAAATAAGTGAAATTAATATTTTTTATATCTACAGTGACAAGAATAGTGAGCACAAAAGTATAAAATAGATATGTATTTTTGTTTGCCATCATCATCATCATCATCATCATCAGCCTTTAACAGTCCACTGCTGGACTAGGCCTCTCCTTTGAAAGGAGGAAGTGGCCTACTATACCACGCTGGCCAAACGGGTTGGTATGGGGTTTGTATCAAGTTTTCCTTCTCTTACAGTGCTGTGCTCTGCATAATATGCTCCCCCTGTCGGCTTTTACGACACCCATGGGATGATATGGGGTGGTGACATTCCGTATTCTTAATCCGTCACACGGACAATATTTATTTTATGTTCATTTCTCTGAATTGAATAACGTGTTATTTCAATATTATAAAATAACAAATATCAATCAATACAAACTATATGTGGTATTCTATAAAAAAGAAATAGAGCCGTTATTTATTTTACTCGTAGTTTATGTTAATAACTACCTATGTGTTGAATTATTTTCCACGAAACTTTCACTTCTCTCTTAATTACAAACAGACCAGCTAAACATTATACATTTTTAACATCAATTGAAACTACAAAAACTGAAGAATTTAAATAAAATACTTGAGTCATAACAAAACATGAACATGATGTAATACGTTGTTATAACTAAATTTATTCTAGGTGCGCTGGTTTAGAACTCGACAATGTAACTTTCATAGATAAGCCGATGATACAAAGCCAACCCGACGTATTGTTGTCTAAGGCATCTTACTCACACTACGCCTTGGACAAAGTTGATGTAAGTACTAGGACTTTAGTACCCTCTAGTGCGCTGTTGGACGAAGTGGGTAATAAGAACTTGCACTAGAAATAGGAACGGGTTATGATTGTAGTATTCACATTATGCTTGATGTGATTCGGTTTTAGTTTCGGGTAAAGCTTATTTGTTTAATGCTGCACAAGCTATCAGGAAATGAGTGATTGTAAAAAAAAATAGTTTTATTAGTGTACGTGTTAGGAAATGTTACTGCCATTCAGTGCTTATCTTTATATAGAATAATCTATGTCTCCTTCTGACAAAGCTTTGTAACTTTTTTAAAGTGAATTAAGTTTGGCTCTTTTATACATTTTTATTTCTATTTTAAATTATTAGGTAAGTATGTCCTTATTTGCCCTAGACAAAAGCAATTCTGCGACTCACATTGCAAATAGTAGCGGAAAACACTTCACATAATGAAATAAAAGTAACGCAAATAGTCACATGAAACAAAAATATAAACTGCATAATGAATGAGATATTACATCAAGTACCAAATGTTCGCGTTGAGGTAGTAACCTCAACGCAAACATTTGGTATAGAAGTATCTGTAGTAAGCGGTACTACAAACTATGAAACAGTTATAGTGGAAAATTCGAATGCTGCAAAAGCAAATGTGTTTATTATTGAAGATCTTCTGGGAGATATGCTTATCGACGTTATATTGCTTAAAAAGATCTTAGTCCTATGTCAAGTAATAAACATCGAACAGCCTCGATTTATTTTCAAGCAACATAGCAACACGTCCTTTGAATATTAAAGATGCCTACTTATATAAGTCATAATTTCATTTCAATATGCTGGTTATATCTGGCTTAATATTTTATTATACATTCAAAATGATTCTCTATATCCTTATAGAATTGTGAATACCTCCATAAATTATACCACAATATTAATCTCGAGTCAACGAAGTTAAACTTCAATATATTTCAAACACATTTCTATCGAGAACTTTCAACAACTCACAAAGTCAACATTTCAATTAGTTTTATCGTAATCTTTACTTTTGCAGAAATGTGACAAAATACAGTTTTGTTTTAGCCCTAGAGACCGGCGTGCCGAAAATCTTCTTACAAGACAGAACTTTAGTGTCGTGAGTGCCATGTCAGATGGCAAGCAAATATTAATATTATTGAAACGTCAGAATGTTAAGGAATTGACATATGTTCGTGTGAATTGTGATAATAAATTGGATTGGGTGTTGTGTATAACGAACTTAATAGAACGAAGCGAGTCGTGTTAGTATCTGAAAAGCAGCCGTATTGTGGTGCTTTAGGTAATATTTTTTTTTTTTTATTAGTTTTGGCTATCAGAAGATACATTACCAGCATAATATTCTTACAGTAGCCTCGCAATTTTTATTTGCTAATATTTTGTACATTAGGCAAAATATAGGTTTATTTACCACAAAAAGCGATATACATAACATAAATACTCGAAACAGGCATAGGTTATATGCCCCTTATCATCGTTTACTTATGTAAAAGAATTATTAACTTTATAGTTAATAATTCTTTTGTAGGGCCAGGTATTCGTATATACAATAAAATACCAATTAGTCTTTTAGAATTACCATTTAGTACATTTAAAACTAAAATAAAAGACTGCCTTATTAAGAAAGGTTATTATACTATTAATGATTATTTCAGTGATAAGGATAGCTGGTCACTTACGCTAGACAACTCATGATCTTTATACCTAATTAGAATTATATAGATACTTTGCATTTTTAATTAATCTTTATATAATATTTCTAGTTCTTTTAAATTACTGTTCATGTATTATTAGGTCATTCAACTTAGGTACTACATTTACATTTGCATTGTTGTTCCACTAATTTTATTAAAGTTTTACTGCACTGTAAGCTGAAGATAACTCGTGATTATGGGCTGTAAACTAATGTTTTAGTAATTTTGTGTACTCATATACAGTCACTTCTGTATCATATGTTTCCACCATAGTTATGAACATGGTCGCGAGTTGCCTACATTATAAGACGTAAGTGGATGCTCCTGTTACACAATATTCACACTGGAAGGCTACTACAGCACTTAAATTGGTAACTGCATTAATTATTTAAGTATTATGTATGTTTCTAATTACTATTTACAAGTAATTAATTACAATGTGAAACAGTTGCAGCTCCTTACAAAAACAAAATTTGTAACATAACACTGGCGATTAAAAAGAGTGGCCACGAGTTTTATTGCCCGTTCTTTCTCGTGGTTCTACCTATTGCTTTGCGAATGGGCAGTAAATGTAAATGTAGAAGCATTAAGTAATGTACATTAAAATTTGACGTTCATAAGCGTCACCTTGTGACCTAGATGAATAAATGATTTTGACTTTGACTTTGACTCACACCCGTATGAAAGTAAGGTAAGGTCACCTTAAGGAGGCATAACGGTTTTTCCTGGCAGTTATCGCAAGGAACTTATTAGATGCCATAAAAATATTTTTGAATTTAGAACCGTCCATGTAAAGAGAAAGCAATCTTAAGAAATTTATAGGAAACTATAAAAAAATAACTTCAATTGTCACACTTATCTTCCTTCAAACTTACCCAATTTAAATGAGCATAACATCAAATAAAAGAGCTCTTTTCAGCGCGTGTTAAAGGCCTATAACGAAACGCCTACCTCAATGAGAACCAGATATATAGAAGCAGAAAGTCATTGACTACGGCTACGAAAACGTAAAAAAATGTATAGGAGAAAACGGTTTTTGCATATGGCTCGGCTTTACACCGAAACCGTGGGGTAGGGTTCTAGGCGACTTGGAAAAGGAAATGGACTGTATTAGGGCGAGTTCTGGGTCGCCTAGAAAGGAATAAGGGAAGAGGAGATGGATACGGGAGGAGGTGATTGAGTGGGTATAGGATATTTCAAGGATGGAAGGCACTTACCTTATTCAGCCTTCTTCGTTTCTTTTCCTCCTGGTGGTTTCGTGATGCAGCTGCTTGTTTTCACTTCACTCACGAGCGGGTTTTCCTTGGTGGAAGCGGTAAATCACATACAGCGGTGCGGCGCGGAGCGGTATCGAGACGGCGTTCTCAGCGGGAGGAATGATCTCGACTTTCCGTCGCGTTCACGATCGCGGCGACGAATCAGGCCAAAGGCAGTGCCTCTTCCAGGGAGAGGGATAGAGCGGGACGGAAATATGATATCGCTCGCACTAGACGTGGAACGATTGATCTTGGTGCGATTAGTTACAGATAGGAAGGTAGATGGCGCTACCATATCCCCCCGGCCCTAAAGGGTTGCCTTTAAAAAAAATAGAATTGAACTTAGCTATGTTGGGTGTACTACCGCATAACCCATCAATAGGCTAAGACAGCGATATGACAATAAATTAATCTAAATTAACTTTAGCGAAAACTACAAACGCAATAATAGAGAAAACTACTAACTAAATACTTAAACTAAGAGGTAAGTCCAACTTCAGGCTAGATCTCACTGAGTTGGACGCGGACGCGAGTTGATCAGTGCCTCGACTTGTGCAAGGACAGTTAAAGGCTCTTCGTAAGAGAGGATCTGCTGACCTATAACTTTGAAGAGATGCGTTTTAATTACTTTGACCATGCTTGCCCAACATCCACCGAAATGTGGTGATGCTGGGGGAATAAACTTCCAGTCAATATGATCTATGGAAAGTTCTTCCTGAAGACGAGTACGATAACCCGCGACGTGATTGAAACAAGTAGCGGGAACAAGTTCCATCAACTTACTAACGCCGTTGGCGACAAAAGTCTGCCAGCGGTGAGGAGAAGAATAAATCCAAGCGAGCACTACCTTGGAGTCGGAAAATGCGTATATTTATTAATAGGGTAGTGGGGCAAAACTGTGTCTTGAACCTTGCGGAGCAACTGAGACAGCAGAAGGGCCGCGCACAACTCCAGTCTCGCAACTGAAACGGTTTTAACAGGCGAGACCTTAGACTTGGCACAAACTAACTGCACCGAGTAGTTAGAACCAATGCGGACTTGCAGATATACGACTCCGCCGTAAGCACGCTCGCTGGCGTCAGCGAAACCTGTTAAGTTGATGGTACATGCATCTACCAACCCAAGATGACGCGGAATAGTAATTTGATTGAGCGCGGTAAGCTCAATACAAGCCAAGCGGCGACAATATGGTCAGGGGGTGTTTCATCCCACTCACACTTTGATAGCCAAAGTTCCTTTGTCAAGAGCTTGGCGTACAAAATTGTGGGAGCCACAAACCCATTATGTCCCATAGTCGAGCTACTGTGGATAGCATAGTGCGCTTGGCGCACTTATCATCTGGCGGTGAGACGTCAAACCGAAAACTATCGCAGGATTTGTCCCAGCGTAAACCGAGAACCTTATGCGGTACAGACTTCTCAAACCTAATGTCTGGAGAAGCTTTATGAGAATCTGGTATGCGTGCGAGAACCTCCTTAGAGTTGCCTGTCCATTTGACAAGATCAAACTGGCCTCGCTTGAAAAGCTGAATAAGCCTTTCACAAAGCGAAATTGCTAGCGGAGCGGGTATGACATTACAGGCAATGTCATCTATATACAGAGCGGATGTGTAGTATAGTATAGTGTAGCGTAGCGTAGCTTGGCATAGCATAGCGTAGCATAGCATAGCATAGCATAGCGCAGCATAGCGTAGCATAGCATAGCATAGCTAATTAGTGCTTTATCTTACACACAGTTTTAGCACCCACCTTGATCTCTTGAAGAGCAGAACAACAACAAGACGTAATACAATGAGAAATATGTAACGTAGGTACGGTACCCATAATCACATACCCAAGTACCGTCTCAATAGCGGGCGGTAAATCATATCGCTCACTACGTACTATTTTAGTTAGTAGCAAGTGCGGAAATATTGAAGCTCCGATCAAAAGATCAATGCCTGCCGGATTCGCAAACTCCGCGTCGGCTAGCGGCAATGATTCGAGATGAGTGAGTGATGCTACGTCTACATTAGCGTTCGGCAATGCGTCCGTGATACGCTCCACGATAAGCGAAGAAATGTTAAAATTAATGTCCCTATTAAAACGCGAATGTATTTTAATATCTACGGAACCCCTGCAATGCTTTACTGATCCGCCTATCCCTTTGACGGTTGAGTTAGTATTTTTAAAGTTATTCCATAATCCGAGGCGTTTGAAGCATTCCGATGTTATTAGATTGGTCTGAGATGCGCTATCTAGCAGACAACGTACCATGTGCGGCGACCCATTGACATCATATATGATAACTTGCGCTGTCGCTAACAGAACAGTCTTAGACGCCATACATGGCGGCCTAGCACTGCTCTGATCACTACAAGCGCGCGAAGGCCGTCCGCGCGTGCGTGCCGCCCGCGCAATGGATGTCGTACACAACGATATCTCATTATTGCGAGGCGTGGAAGGCGCAGCTACCGTGTTCTGCACTTGCGTGAGTGTGTCAAGGTTATCGGCTTGACTTGACAACCGGTTATTTTTTTCAAAATGTAACAGTGTGTGATGTTTTTGTTTACACGTGCGACATCTCGTTCTACTGGAACAATTACTCGTTTTATGTTTTATGCTTAAGCAATTAATGCAAGCTTTGTTATCTTTTACGCTTTTAAAACGAGCAATTGGATTTAAATCATTAAAGGTGGGACTCTTATAGTAATGGTCGTGCACTATATTACTGCACAGACACTTCTGTGAATTATTACTATTAGATTCCGAACATGTTACGTAAGATTGTGGATTAGGGACTGAGTTATTATTACTATTTCGCGATTTATTCAACCTTTGTTTGTTGTTGTTAGTGTTAGATGGGCCAGGTGAACCAGACTGCGTATTATGAAATATTCGACACTGATCTTTGATGAACGAAATAAAACTATCTAGTGTAGGTATTTTATTATTGCGTTCCGTCATCTCGAATGCGCGAATTGTATCAGTGTCAAACTTTTTTAAAGCGAGTTGAAGCAACATAAAGTCGGAAAGATCTTCTAATTTTAAATTCCTAAGAGAATTAACCGCGGTTACGAAGTTATCAATAAACAGCTGGAAATTCGAGACAGACGCGTTGCTGGACAGTTTGAGATTTAAAGCTTGGTCAAAGTACGTAGACGCTAGGACGCGCGTGTCTTGATATCTGTCAAGTAGTGACTGAAATATGACCTGATAATTCTCAGCACTGGGTGTGACACCTGCAAATACGGACTGGGCCTTCGGTGACAGTTTACCTATTAAATAGTACAACCTGTCAGCATCTGTCAGAGAACCATTATCGTGCACTGTAGACTTAAAACTCGCATAGAATAACGGCCAATTTCGTATATCTCCGTCAAACGACATAATCTCGATTGGCGGTAATCTCGGTTTGCGGGCAACGGGCTCTGCTGAACATTTACCCTCCAATTGCGATTGTATACGCTTAATAATACAATAAAGATCTTCGAATGAGGTATACACCTGATAGTTCGGTTTTTCATCAGGATTGATAGAAAGTAATCTTGTGTTATAATCGTCCAACAACTTATGAAAATCTGTTCGAATACTATCTACTGTTATACAATAACTGAGAAATGCTTCGCTATTACTGTCAGACATCGATGCGGTTTTTGATCTTTCATAGATATTTTGAATGCGCTCAAATAAAATATTGCGTTTTGCTTCTAAGATTGTCATCTCTTTGTCTTCCGACACGCGTGACTTCTTTTGTTGTGACATGCTTACGTAAGTATAAGCTAATGAGACCGAAACAAAATAAGAATGTCTAATTTACCTATTATTTTACCTAAGTAGGCTAAGTAGGCAACACCTTAGAGCCGAGAAATTAAAGTTGATTGAAATATGAGATTTATAAGACAACTATGATAGTTGCAGAAATAATAATTTAATAAGTAGGTAGCTACATAAAAGTTTACCTACTAATGCGGGCGGAAATAACCATGTGACGGTTATGTGAATATATTAGGAGTATAGCTAGGTGCTATAACTGCCTAGGTATAGCGGTATAACGTATAAAACGTAAATGAATCCGACTCGTATGGATAAAAAAAAATGGCTCGGCTTTACACCGAAACCGTGGGGTAGGGTTCTAGGCGACTTGGAAAAGGAAATGGACTGTATTAGGGCGAGTTCTGGGTCGCTTAGAAAGGAATAAGGGAAGAGGAGATGGATACGGGAGGAGGTGATTGAGTGGGTATAGGATATTTCAAGGATGGAAGGCACTTACCTTATACAGCCTTCTTCGTTTCTTTTCCTCCTGGTGGTTTCGTGATGCAGCTGCTTGTTTTCACTTCACTCACGAGCGGGTTTTCCTTGATGGAAGCGGTAAATCACATACAGCGGTGCGGCGCGGAGCGGTATCGAGACGGCGTTCTCAGCGGGAGGAATGTTCTCGACATTCCGTCGCGTTCACGATCGCGGCGACGAATCAGGCCAAAGGCAGTGCCTCTTCCAGGGAGAGGGATAGAGCGGGACAGAAATATGATATCGCTCGCACTAGACGTGGAACGATTGATCTTGGTGCGATTAGTTACAGATAGGAAGGTAGATGGCGCTACCAGCATATAACTTGATGAATGTGCATGTTAGGTAATTTCTAATGCTTGATTTCAAATCTATAGAGCGAGAGCATTAATTTAAATAAAAACATGCGAATCGGTTGGGTAGAACGGGCTTGCCGACTCATATTATAAAACACAAAGTCTTTTAATATGTAAATGAACCCCTCCATCTGATTTACTTTTTATTAAAATGGGCTTACATATAATGGGCTTACATATATATAGTTTTTTTTTTTAAAAGGCAACTTCCGCATTAGGACCAAATCCTGTGTCGCGGCGAACTTTACAAACATAAAACTAACGGACACAATGAACACCCAGACTTGAAACAACAATTCATGAATCATACAAAGTGTTGTCTCGTGTGGGGATCGATCCCACAACCCATCGGCTCAGTGTCAAGCGGTGAGGCGGCTGCTTAAACCACTACGCCAACCGTGCAGTCAAAAAAATTATACTCCGTCATCATCACTATATGATATAATCTTATTCTCTTAGACCATCCAACGGTTGATAAGCGAAGGCATAGCTAAAGGTGCTATCAGACCAATTATGCGCGTTGAATACTCACCTGCAGCAATCTCGAGAGCATTCAGGCTCCTTGCGTCAAGCAGACATGTGGGCAAAGTTTTGATCCCATAAAAACAATACATGTCAAAAATACCAAGTCTCGCGACCGTAAAAAGTTGTGAAATCCATGTAATACCAAGTCGGTTAATTAAAAATCTTAAATGTTTTAAATAAATATATTGACTAATTTAATTGAAAAATTGAATTGATTAATTTATATATGTATTACTTATGAGATATATTGTGTTTCCATGCGATGGCCGAGTCAATCTATTGGTAATGGGAGTAGCTTTGGTACTATTCTTACCAAAGCTACAATTTCTACAAGTTAAGTTTTGAAGGAAAGGGTACTTTTGACAGCACCGGTGGTTTTGGTAGAAATGGTAGTTTGAAAAATGGTAGATACGATAGTGTTAGTACGAATAGTACTTTTGGTACAAATAGTAGTTTTGATAGGAATAGTATTTTCGGTAGCAGTTTTGGTAGAAATTGTTTTTTGGCATATATGGTAATTTTGGTAGCAATGTTACTTACGAATGCTACCAAAATTAATTTATTACGAATGCTACCATTATTACCAAAACTACCATTTATATCAATCTACCATTTCTAATATATTTTTGGTAAGAATATTATCTTGTTACTTATTAGATAAGGCTAAAATGTACTCATCATACCTATATTTAAGAGCTTTTTTATAATATTAAAATATGCCGCGGAGCAGCACGGGTCCTCTAGTAGTTTTTAAGCCAGTTACATTAATAATGAAGTTTATTGTCGAAAACTAGAATATATATTGGAAATGAGCAACGGTAAATCATGGCGAAATGCTGGTGTAATATTACACCTCGTCCAACTCTTCAGGGATACAGGGGTGAATCTATAAAAAAAAAGTTGCAACGGCGCAGGAACTTGATGGTTATCAGCCATGTCATCATGATTTTTACCGAGGTGTCACTCCCAAGTTGCCATCTAAAAGGATAGCCAGAAAAGGGTGATTGCTATTCTAGCCAAATCTGCTTCTATTTCTGGTTTTCACTTCTTTACAGCTCTAAAATAGGAACAAACTAAAATCAACATATTTAAGAAGCTTACTGCTACCTAAATATGTTGATCTTCTGAGAGAGTTAAGTAATACCTCCACCCACTCCATCAGTGAACAGCCAGTGTGCCTATCACCTAATTATGATCTTTATCTAAATCTATCTAGCTCTAATAAAATGTAAACCTTTGTGCTGCCTAAATTATTCATATAGATGCACGAAATGTTGTGAACGCCAAAACAAACTGATAAAAACTTAGTTTTAAACATAACTGACTATACTCGTTTGGTTTATACAAACAGTGAAAAATACTTTTGCTTGGCAAGCGTCCAGTTTGGTTGATAGATTAATTAAACAAAAAAAAGGCAGATGGACTTTTGGAAGGTATTTGGGAAGGCAAATACTGCTTTTTGGCTCAAGCACTGTTTGAACAATCTAGGCAAATAAAACAATTCATTAAATAATGAGCGTATATAAGTATCGTACGGAATGGATGTTCTGCAATTCTCTAAGGCATAAAAACTCCCTTCCCTCATAAACTCTTTTTCTTAAATAGGACCAAGGTTCATGGCTTTGCCTAGTGGTGTTAATTTCGTTAGCCATACTAAAACTTTACGATAATAATATCATGTACCTATTCGTAAATTAGAACAATTGTGGGGTAAGTTTTCTACTTTCCCCACAAATCCAATAAAAATATTCACAAACTTAATAGAATAGAAATCAGGTGATGATGTAAATAATGCACTATTACAAGTTACACAATGGTTTACAGCAAATAACCTAGTACTTAATATATAAAATAATAGAATAATATTATATTCTACCACATTTACACAACACCGTCTAGTCCCAAACTAAGCAGAGCTTGTACTATGGGCACTAGACAATGGATAAACATACATATATACTCCATATACATTTGTGTATTAAATATGTGTATGTTTGTATAAGTATATATATATATATATATTTATATATATATATATACTGTACGGCCGTTTAACTATGGCGAGTCTGAAGTTCGCGCAGAAGGCGGCGCAGTAATGCTTTTTAGGAACAACGCGGTGGCAAGAAGCGGGGTGCGCGGGGCGGTAGTCTAGGCTAGTGATGCACGTTATGTAAATACAAATTGATAGTTTATTCAATCAAAAATTTAAATCGTCTAATATTATAATTGATTTTGAATCAATTTATTTTTCTTATAATAATAAAAGTACTATAAAGTATAAAATGTAATAGATTTATTAAACCAAGCAATATACAATTAGGTATTATATATTAATAGTGAGATTTTGTTTTTAGTATAAACAAATCTAATAAAATTTATTTTCTAGGTTTAAAGACCAGATTTACTTATATCAGTTATCTATTAACGATGACATTAATAGACAGAGTTGGAACAGATTACAAATACAATTAGGTATTATATATTAATAGTGAGATTTTGTTTTTAGTATAAACAAATCTAATAAAATTTATTTTCTAGGTTTAAAGACCAGATTTACTTATATCAGTTATCTATTAACGATGACATTAATAGACAGAGTTGGAACAGATTACAAATCTTTATATGCAATTGAATACACGTATATTCTTTCTAAATAATTTTAATCGATATCAATAAAAATCGATTAAATTGAGCGTCAAACACGTACATTGGACATATCTTTTTTACTTTTGAAGTTTTCGGTGCGATATAATGTGTCTTTGTCACACCTAAGTATTCGTTTTACTATCTCTGTCTTAAGTACAGACGATGACAAAAGTATTTATAGTCCATTGAAAAGTTACATTTGGGGTTGCATTTATCAGACGATGCAATTTTATTTTACAGATGTGTGGGAAGGGCTGTTGTAAAGCTTGATTCAAATTTATGGCTCTTGTCCCTCTGCCGCCATCTTGGAAAGAGTGCAGATGCAGATAGTTTTCTTGATTATCTGGTAAACTATTGGCCGCACAAAGAATATGTGAACGAGATTTTTGTTGCAAATTAAATTCTCTACAACTTTATTCATGAAACTTTAATCATAAAGCAAATATATAAAACATATATCTTTAGATAATGATCTATAGAAGTCCCTTGCACCCATGGATACTTATTCATAGAATTCATGGGTGCATACCATGCGTGCCATGTTTCAAATACCTACTTATTTGGAATACAACACGCGCGCATTCTTAATTGCGGCTTTGTGTCAACCTAAAGAAAAATCCGTTCGATCTATGTTTGTCAACGCAATTTTCAAAAAAAATACTGCAGCATTCAGGTATGTTTCTTTTGTTTCCGATTGTTCAACAGGCATATGGATAACCTTCTAAAATATTTTTAATATGACTGGAATTAATGCTATAGGTCTATAACGAGTCAAACTATGTTTATCATGTTTCTTAAAGAGCCGTTTTATTATGGTCCTTTTTAATTCCGTGGGAACTACTCCCTGCATAATACCGAAAATTATGTTGCTCATTGGATTTGATATTTTATTAGACACGGTTTTCAGTATTCTAGTTGATACACCATCGTATCCTGTTTGTAGACTTTAGTTTAATATTGTGTATGTTCCGGTTAAAATATCTGCCACTATTGTCAGGTCAGGTGCATTCATCGTAAAATACTACTTGTATATAAATTATATAAAGTCTGGCAATAACAGTTTTCTACACGAGTATACATGCGAGGTAATTCGCAAAGGCTAGCTTCAGACCCGCCATGATTCGTCGGCCGTAGTGTACATGCATACCTATTTATGTAAGTATATTATTGTATATCATAAATTCATAATATAATATTAATTTATATATTTTAAATCTATGTAAACATATTACTGCTTTATAGGAATTTAAACTTTCGTGGTCATTTAAAATTGATTTAAATTGTCTTTCGGGATATATACCACGTACCTTTGTTTGGAGTAACCGATATTTCGGCACTAAACTATTATGATAACATTTTACCACCCAAAAATAGCAGTTGTCTTCAAAAGGGTGTTTTTATAGTTGTTAAACAACAGATGTTATCTACTAATAATATGGACAAAAGAGGATGCCTGCTTTTACGCGCGCACATTTTTTTTATTCAACCGTTTGTGCCCGTTCCCGTGGAAATGTTGTGAAATCCTTTCTTAGTGTAACTCTACGGTCTCCAAGGAACCAAGGAAAATACACGACATAGATCACTCACAATTACAGCTTTCTATGTCTAATAGTTTTAATTGTGGGTTGTCTGTCAGTCAATCAGTAACGCAACAATAAGCTTCTGTCCTAAAATGAAATTAGCGATTGATTCGTTCCTTTATTAGCTGAATTAACTGATTTTTTATTCAAAAATCGATCAGCAACATACTTATTACGGATTTTAAATTTTTTTTTGAATTTGAAACGAAAACGCTTTAAAACATCATGGCGGTTGAGTGATATCACAAAGTCCAAAACAAAACAAACCGTGAATGAAGTCTAGTCTGATGTACCCACTTTTATATTGTTATATTCGCTTTGACAGGTAGAAAGTTTGCGTTTTAGCTGTATTTACTACTAAAATGTCAACAACATTAATGGCGGTCGTACTGTTTGACGTAATGCTCTCTGATTTGTGTTCACTGTCACAAGAATAAATACATTATTTTTAATATTAGAATCCTAAAATTAACATTAACACTAGAGTACACGCGTGGGCTACATATGAAGCCCAGGGTGTAATGTTGTCATATTTTGGCGGAACTAGGTATGCCACAGCGCAATCGTCTTGTGTATTCCTCGATTGGTTCTCCCCGGTCCTACTCGTAGAATGTCTATTAAATTGGCATAAGGACGTGCGCAAAAATCGTCCTAGAAGATGGTGGGCTACACCTGTGCTCCGCGCGTGCATTTAAGGAAAATAATTGCCCAGTGTACAAGTGGTAAATATTGTAATTTTTTGTATAATTATGGCGTATTAACGTTCGATCAGTAACATGAAATGTATAAACGGTCTCATAATAACATTAAAAATGAATAATCTACAAATAAATGTGATCTGACGTCAATATTTCTAAAAAGTGTAATTCTATCTAGCAAGATCGTGTCCCCATTGAGCGTCGTATTTTCCAGCAAAATATGCCAATTCGGGGAGGAGGTGGTTGGTAGCACGCGCGTCCACTCAAGGAGTATAAATGGGTGCGTGCACTCTAGTGTTTATCTTACCTTTTTATAATAAACTAGCTGACCCAGCAAACTATGTTCCGCCTTAGAGGCAATCAATAAGCAGATCTTGGATTTTATTAAGTTCATTTTTTTAAATACAAATAAAAAAAATATTGATTCTTTATTGTTCCTTTAATTAATACATTACCCCACAAACTTCGACCCTCTCTAAAATTATGCTACCCTGGTACTTTTCAATATCCTAAGCTACAATGAAATATTTTAAAGCTGCAGGATGTCTGTAGCTTTATGCTCCCCAGGTACTTTCCCTGCGCATGCGTTGTATCTTTCAATAGGTAGGTAGATTTGTCTGAATGAATCAATAGATACTACAATAAAACCGATTTATTCTTAGTGGACACAAGCCTATTTCATATATTACATAGAATATGTACTTGCATATTCCATGTCGTAAGTTAACACTGAGTATGACCTTAATTTTATTGACAGATCTCGTATGCAGGTATTTCAAAGAGAGACGTTCAAAAGGCAGTAAGCAATTGCGCCAGCGAAGAAACTTGCTTTGGATTGGATTACAGTGGCATCGACAGCGAGTAAGTTCTTTCCAAAGAGTATTTTTTACTTGAATAACCCAGATGTATAATCTAAAATTCATCGTGTATAATAGTTTAGTTATAAGACTTTAAAATCGACAATAATACAGGTTCGTATAATTGACTACAATATATTATTGTGGACTAAAATGTAGCTAGAAGTAGGTCTTAAAAGAATAATTGACTTCTGTAAAATAAATTTAATTTATCTAAAAGTTTGGCAAAATTCCTTACTATATTAAAAAGGTACCAGATTTTAGGATCTAGTTTTACTTATCTTCTCCAAACAGCTAAATTTATTCTGCAAAGCGCTACTAATCACGTGAATAGAAAGATAAGCCCAACACCAAGTACTGAACGCTTTCAGCCTGTTATAAAAGTTCGCAATAGATAAACTTATTTAAGACTTATTAGGAAATACTTGGCTCGCAATATTGGATCCATGTAATGGCCAATAAAGGGAACTTTACAAAAGCAACTTCTAAAATGAGAGAAAATGACGAACCAACTTTTAATTTTCCAAGCTATTTTTGTTTCACAAGGAATTCGTGAAATTTCCTGAGTTTAGGTCGTGTTTCGGACAATACACGATCAAGTTGTTAATCAAGCTCCATTCTTTTAGCCTGTTATTGAAAACATGCTTGAATGATTTTCCCCTAAAGCAAGTAGGTTGCAAAAAATGTAAACTGTAAAGTACCTGCTCTGTTATTGGCTTAAAAATAAATAAATCTCAATAAAGCTATTCACATTTCGCCATTTATGATTTACTTAGAATGAGAAATTTCGGAATTTGATGAACAATCATCAAAACAAACTGCAAAAGTATTGAATCATAGCCATGCCGATCAGGTTTTAATATTACTGCAAATTTTCTAAGACGTTGTGTAGCCCCAGATAATTGTGATTCAAATTCATTTTTTTCAAGCAACGGTTCGTTAATTTTATACGCAAAAAAAAAACAACATGAGACAATCTAAGAGTTTAGTCTCTGCATTAGGCTTTGGCTGCTTTTACTTCTAGCCGATATCTGGTTAGCCATTAGATACCTATATTGAACTATGCTTGCTCTTATAAAAATATCATGAATTTTTGTTTCATCCGTAGCAGTGACATAATCATGCGTATACTGCCTGCCGGTGCTCTAAGTTCTATATATAGTAGAAGCGGACCCGGCGTTAATATGGTCGGTACCTGAACACTGGACCCTGCAAGACGTGGCTACTGTGCCGTTGCCTTATGCTTTGGCGTACTATAACTTGGTAAGCAATATTTTTTATACTTTTATTATTTTACTTGCGGATATATGCGAGTGGCTCAATATCAGTCCATATTTATATTCCCTTCCCTCCGGACCGCGAAAGCATACAGACAGACGTATCCACAGTGTCGAAATTTGCTATAAATTTGATTTAAATATTAAAATTACAATAATAAATATTAATAAATTGGTGAACGTAATACAACTTAAGTACCAGGTGCACAGAGACCGCGCGGAGGTGACTCAACTTCAAAGTCCGGTAAGCACCGCCTACCCTCCACCCACTTACACAAACAAAAGCACCTGCATAACTTGTAATAGCAATTTGTACTCTCTCCAATACACTTCACCAAAGTCTGAGGAGTTAAGTAAACAATGATGCACTCACCAAAAAATCTGGATCTGACACTGATCTATCAAAGAGGCAATCATCTGCCCTAACATCGCAGGTAACAACGAAAACGAAGCGTAAAAACAAAGATGGTACAAGAGGCGACTTTCTTGCATTCAAACAAGAAATTATGGAAACGTTAACTTCCTGGAAATCAGATCACGATACGAAATTTGAAAGGATGGATGGCAGACTATACAAAATGGAGACCACATTGACCAACTTACAAAAAACTAATTGTAATATCTAGAAGTCTCTAGAATTTATAGCGCACCAATACATGCGGCAAAAAATCGATAGCTTGGAAAAACAGTGCAAAGATAATCACTTATACATATCTTCCCTTGAGGACAAAGTTGAAGAGTTGCAACGTAATATGAGAAGAACGAGTATTGAAGTATATAATCTACCTAACATTGAGAAAGAAAATTAAGCAGATCTATCCAAAATGATACTAACTCTTTCCAGAACTTTAAATCTTGGGTTGAACATTAACGACATAAGAGATATTACCCGTGTACCTGGCAAAAAAGGCACAAATAAATCTGTCATAGTGGAATTTGCCAATCAGTCGATCAAACAAGCCATTCTCGCTACCGTCAAGACGTACAACAAATCTAATCCAAGTAAGAAACTCAACGGATCACACTTTGGCGCAAGCAGCAATTCTCCAGTATACATAAGAGAACATTTAACCAATAACAGCAAGAAATTGTTCAACCTGGCGCGTGAGGTTTCTAAGCAGAAATCATTTCAATTCTGTTGGACGGCGAATGGTCGAGTTTTCATAAGAAAAACGGAAGGTCAGCCGAGTATAATATTTAAGAATGAGGCTCAAATTCTGGATCATAAGAATGAATGACTAGTTATAAGAAGCTCCTCACATGTTACTAATGCATGTACAGTCACGAGCATAAATATATGGGCAGATTAGCAAAAACATCTGTCCGAAGAATGAGTTTAATAACATCTGTCTGCACGTACGCAGCAAAAATATCTGATATTATCAGGCAGCATAATGAAGTGGAATAAAAATTATGTGATGAAAATGTCGAAGCATAACTATCTGATATGACAGGTGGCAAAATGTTATGATCCCTTGTGGAGAGCAAATATATGTAACGTTTTATATTTCTGTAAATTGCATTGATTCCGCCTTAAAAGCATAAATATGTATCACCAACTAGGTGGCAATAATATCTGACATACAATTAAGAAACAATAAAATATTTGATATTATGTTAGAGCGCCGGTAAAATAGGCCAAAATGTTTTATTGGTATGTATGTTTCCGGGCAAAGAATATGAACAAAAACACGTTATAAATAGTTTTTATTTTTATTCGCCTAATCAAATTAATAAAATAATGATTTTAAGCGAGTATTTATGTCACCGGAGAATGACATGAACCGCAAATTTATAAATTTCCTAAGCAATGTATAAAATTTCGTAGGATTCTAAACGAGAGATAAATTGTACTATTTTACGCCCACGTTTTCGCAAATGGCTTAACTTACGAATTCATGCGTAAAATAATAAGTAAACAATTACCGTGAAGGCACTGGGAAGTATGAAAGTAGGTAAGGCTGCTGGATATGATAGGATTACAGTCGAAATGCTGAAGGCTGGACAGGGCATCATAGTTGGTCAGTTGCAGCGGTTATATAACTTGTGTTGGAGCACCGGCCGAGTACCTAATGACTGGACCACAGCTGTAGTTGTGCCTCTTTATAAAGGAAAAGGCTCGCAACAAGACTGCAAAAACTATAGAGGCCTTAGCCTTCTCAGCATTATTGGCAAATTGTATGCAAAGGTATTTATTGAAAGAGTTATGGAAGTAACCGACAAGAAAATATGGGATGTACAAGCGGGATTCCGAAAGGATGCACAGATCAGGTTTTTTCCTTGCGAAGCATAGCCGAAAAATTTTTGCCCAAAGGCCAAAAGGTCTATTGCGCATTCGTGGATTTGGAAAAGGCTTACGATAAAGTGGTGAGGAATGAAATGTGGTCGGTGCTGTCAATGAACGGGGTGGACAGCAGCCTCATTCGAGGTCTGAAATCCCTTTATGAGGATTCTAGAGCTTGTGTGAGGATAAACGGGGCATACACTGACTGGTTTAACATCGAGAAAGGTGTAAGACAGGGACAGCTTTAATTAAGAATATTGGTTGTTGGTGTACAAGAAGTAGAAGGTACCGCAAAGGACAAAAGTAAGTCTATCTACAAAAAGAAATGAGATCCCATAAAAACAATACTTGTCAAAAATACTGTTACGCCATCTATCGGTGAATGGGGGTACTATAAGAGATTGAATGTATCGGTGGTTTAAAGGTAATTCAGCTACTCTGTACTAGATGGCGTTGCTGTATCGAGTAATCGACTGTTCGAGATTATTTCGACAGTTTTGTAGAAGCATCTAGAATGCGCTAGTGATGTTATCCGGCCGGTATAAATAGAGCGCGACCGAACGGAACGGACACAGTTACAATTGGAAGAATCGACAGCGATCAAGAAGCGAAGAGAAATAAGTCGGAAGTGTTTAGTGTTGTTCTAGTGGTGTGAATAGTGTGTTTTATTAGTGTTGTGAAAATAAGTGTTTGTATCTAGTGTTATTGTGTTAGTGAATAAAGTGCAGTTTTTCTGGCATAGTTTATATAATTTATCACGAACCCCAGCTCGTAACAAATTAGTGTCAGAAGAAAGGGATAAATTATGCCGGTTATGCCGAAGGAAGAAACTGAAGGTGTGCGTACCAGGAACCAGCGCCAGCAAGACCTGGACAAGAGAGACGGAGACGTTCCTTCTCCATCGCTTGGTGGACCAGGCGACTCCGCGGCTGCAGTGGAGCCTGCAAGCGTCACACACTCCGTGACGGTGCCCGACATCGCGGCTCTGATGGCGTTCATGCAGGAGCAGGCCCGCCGTCAGGAGGAGCAGGCCCGCCGTCAGGAGGAGCAGGCTCGCCGTCAGGAGCAGCTAGCTTGCCGTCAAGAGGAGCATGCGTGCCGCCTGGAGGAACAGCTACAGCGCGACAAGGAGGAGCAGGCTCGCCGTCAAGAGGAGCACGCGCGCCGCCTGGAGGAACAACTACAGCGCGACAAGGAGGAGCAGGCTCGCCGTCAAGAGGAGCACGCGCGCCGCCTGGAGGAACAGCTTCAGCGCGACAAGGAGGAGCAGGCTCGCCGTCAAGAGGAGAACGCGCGCCGCCTAGAAGAACAGCTCCAGCGCGACAAGGAGGAGCACGCGCGCCGCCTTGAGGAGCAGGTGGTGCTTATGAAGGACCTCAGCGCCGCTGTAGGGAAAGACTTGAAGGCGGTCAAGGAGGAACTTCAGCAGCACGAGGCCCGTATCAGCGACGTAGAGATGCTCGTACACGACAAGCTTGAGACTCGCGTCGCCTTTATAGAGAAGCGTGTACACGACCACCACGAGACCTGTGTTGCTGAAGTGGAGAAGAAGTTGCGTGGGCTCGAAGTGACACCAGCGGCTGTAGCGCCCTCACCTCGAGGATTTAAGGTTCCACCATTTGATGGCTCGTCATCATGGTCGGCATACAAGATCCAGTTCGAGGCTGTGATGCGATGCCTTAACCGCCCTAACCTTGGGCCTTCGCGACCGGGCCTTGACAGTATTGGAGGCACTCGGACAAGATGTCACCTACGAGAAGTTTCTGGAGGCGAGGTACGGAGACGCGCACCTCGAACATGTGTATCGTGCTCAGCTGAAGGACAGGACGCAACGCACCGGAGAAACTCTGCAGCAGTGGGCTCTAGAGGTGGAAAAGCTGGTCAGGAAGGCATACCAGTCGTCTCCTGCGCTTATTGACGGGAACCTCGTACAGGCGTTTACGGATGGGATCCGGGACCTGTGTGTGGCTTGGGCACTTCAAGGACCTCAAGGACGCCTTAGCCCACGCTCCAGAGGTGGAAGCAGCGCGACGCGACGACCGAGGTTACCGCATCAGGAAAGTCTTGTCGTCACCTCGGTGCTACAACTGCGGAGAAAGAGGCCATATCCGCTTGAGCTGCCCAAAGCGTAGGCAGCCTGGTGACACCCTGTCTCCACCAACGGGGTCGCCCGATGTGCCTGCCAGGCAGCGAGAGCAGGGAAACGAGTAGAAGCCAGGACTGCGGGGCGGGTGCTGGCTGGTACTTAATGGAAGAGCCCCAAGTATCTCGATCTCGCAATCATGCGACGGGAACAGCCTGATCATCGAAGGCGAAATTAACAGAACACCATGCAAGCTGACATTGGACACGGGTGCTTCTCGGACAGTAGTCGGTTTCCATCTGGCAAGACGGGTTCTTCGGGGCTGCTTCAGGAACAATGAATGTGTGGATCTGAGAACAGCTACCGGTCAGCACATAACCGTCCGAGGTGAAATGAAGGTGGATCTGAAGCTAGGCAACAAAATTTACCGTCACAAAGTCATCGTGGCCGATATAGTGGACGACTGCATCTTGGGCCTAGACTTCATGCGGAAGTATCGCTGCGAGATCGATGTTAACCAGGGAGTCTTGAAGTGTGGCTCGGAAGAAGTCTTCATGGAAGGTGCATCTCCAGGAAAAGTGTACTGCCTGAAGAATGTCATTCTTCACCCGCGGTCGGAAACGGTTGTACCAGTTTGTCTACCAGGGAGTTCTGGTCGAGGGAACCGCTGCGTACTAATCGAAGGCCTAGAGAAAGAGGCCTCGTGGAAGATTGCACGAACCTTGGTAAGGAGTACCAAAGTTTCATCAGTACGCGCACTAAATGCAAGTGACAAGGAAGTGTCGCTCAAGAAAGGGACGGAATTGGGCACCTATGAAGGAGCGGCTTGGATGCGTAGATGTCAAGAGCAACCTACCAGCGCCAAGGTTCAGGGTGCACGATTCGACGTGTCTTCACTTTTGGAGGACTGCAAAAGTACCCTGTCAGAAGAAGAGAAGACCAAGGCTAAGAAGATGTTAAACCGGTTCGCCGATATTTTTTCGACCAGTGATGCCGACATAGGGAAGACAGCACTAGTCCAGCACAAAATAAACACGGGAAGTGAAGCACCGATTCACCAGCGACCAAGACGTGTGCCAGTGGCACGGGAACGTGAAGTGGAAGCTATGATCGACGGTATGGTGAAAGAAGGCGTAATCGAGCCTTCGTCTAGCCCGTGGTGCTCTCCGGTGGTGTTAGTTAAGAAGAAGGATGGCAGCATGCGCTTCTGTGTAGACTACCGCCGATTAAATGGCATCACGAAGAAGGACAGCTACCCACTGCCAAGGATCGATGACACACTGGATACGCTGACGGGGATGAAGTGGTTTTCTACATTAGGCCCAAAAAGTGGCTACTGGCAGGTGGAAATAGATCCTCGAGACAAAGAGAAGACGGCATTCTCCACAGGCAAAGGATTGTGGCAATTTAACGTCATGCCCTTTGGATTGTGCAACGCTCCAGCTACTTTTGAGAAACTGCTGGAGCGAGTGCTTATGGGACTGATTGGAGACGCCTGCCTGGTCTACTTGGATGACATCATCATCGTGGGGCGCACCTTCCAGGATCACCTTCGAAACTTGGAGCAAGTGCTGTCAAAGATACCAGGAGCTAATTTGAAGCTGAGTCCGAAGAAATGCGCGTTATTCAGACGGCAAGTGAACTTTCTAGGACATGTGGTCTCGGAGAACGGTATTCAAACTGACCCGGATAAGATCATTGCCGTGAAGGAATGGCCAGTTCCAGAGAACAAAACGCAGGTCAGAGCATTCCTCGGATTATGCTCCTACTATCGACGGTTTGTGAAGAACTTTGCTGACATTGCTCGACCTCTTCATAAGCTCACCGGAGACAGAGTGCAGTTCTGTTGGAATGAGAGCTGTGACGATGCATTCCAGAAGCTTAAGGAACATCTGTGTACTGCACCTATTCTAGGCTACCCTGACAATGAGCATGAATTCATAGTTGACACAGATGCCAGTAACACCGGAATTGGCGGCGTGCTGTCACAGAAGAAGGGTGATCAAGAAGTTGTTATAGCATACTTCAGCAAGACCTTATCCAAACCCGAAAGAAACTACTGCGTCACCAGGCGGGAACTCTTGGCTGTAGTAAAGACGTTGCAGCATTTCAACAAATACTTGTTGGGCCGTAAATTCCACCTGCGAACCGACCATGCAGCGCTGAAATGGCTACTTCAATTTAAGGACCCAGAAGGACAAGTAGCTAGATGGATTGAACTACTGCAAGAGTTTGATTTTGTAATACAACATCGCAGCGGCAAGTCCCATGGTAACGCAGATGCCCTATCGCGTAGGCCGTGTCCCGACCAGTGCAAGCACTGTAGCCGACAGGAAGCAAAGCAGGCAGCGCTGGTGAGGATGTTAAAGACGGATCTAAGCGACGAATGGAGAGAAGCTTTGCAGAGTGCTCAGTAAGATGACAAGGATGTACAGCCGATTCTTGAATAGAAGAAATCAGGCGCTCCTAGGCCCAAATGGAGTGATATCGCAGCAATGAGCCCTATCACCAAGAGTTATTGGGCACAGTGGGAAAGCTTGGTCGTCCAGGATGGAGTTCTGTGCCGCAAATGGGAAAACGCTCGCAGTAACCAAAACTAAGGTGCCGGAATTCTTGCAGCTCTATCACAATGGTGCTGCAAAGTAGACCCTTACTAAGATCCGGGAGCGGTTTTATTGGCTCCACTGTCGGGATGACGTCGAGGATTGGTGCCGCAAATGCACAAGTTGTGCGGCTGTCAAGGGGCCACATACTCGAAGCAGAGGTGCATTAAAGGTGTACAATGTGGGAGCCCCATGGGAGCGCATAGACTTGGATGTCGCTGGGCCATTTCCCGAGAGCCAGGATGGAAACAAATACTTCTTGGTTGTGATGGATTACTTGACGAAGTGGCCTGAAGTGTTTGCAATCCCAAATCAAGAAGCTACCACAGTGGCCGACAAGCTGGTGCATGAAGTCCTTTGTCGATTCGGGGTACCCTTGGAAATCCACAGCGATCAAGGCCGGAACTTCGAATCCGAGGTGTTCAAGGAGACTTGTCGCGTGATGGGTGCACATAAAACCAGGACCACGGCTTATCACCCGCAATCAGATGGCATGGTTGAACGATTTAACCAATCACTGGAAAAGTACCTGGCGAAGGTCGTGGAGAGCAAACAAAGAGATTGGGACAAGCACATCCAACCATTCCTTCTGTCATATCGCTGTGCGGTCCACGAAACCACAGGAGTAACACCAGCTTTTGCCAATTTCGGCAGAGAATTACGTTTACCAACAGACTTAATCACCGGTATTCCTCCAGAATCTCCACGCAATATAACGGATTACGCGACCGAGCTACGCAACAAGATGAACGACGTATACGAGCACATCAGTGAGTCAGGACAACAGATGTCTGAAAAGATGAAGACTCGCTACGACCGGAAGGCAAAAAACAATGGCTTCGATGAGGGATCATTGGTGTGGCTTCATAACCCAGTACGAAGCAAAGGCAAATCGCCTAAGTTACAAGCCAGATGGGACGGGCCATATCGCATAATTACCAGGATGAACGACGTCACCTATCGAATCCAGAAGGGGTCGCGAGGTGCACCGAAGATAGTTCATGTGGACCGGTTGGCTGGTTACCATGGGTCCAACGATGTTCGAGACGAACACGTTTAAGAGGGGGGCAGTGTTACGCCATCTATCGGTGAAAGGGGGTACTAGAAGAGATTGAATGTATCGGTGGTTTAAAGGTAATTCAGCTACTCTGTACTAGATGGCGTTGCTGTATCGAGTAATCGACTGTTCGAGATTATTTCGACAGTTTTGTAGAAGCATCTAGAATGCGCTAGTGATGTTATCCGGCCAGTTTAAATAGAGCGCGACCGAACGGAACGGACACAGTTACAATTGGAAGAATCGACAGCGATCAAGAAGCGAAGAGAAATAAGTCGGAAGTGTTAAGTGTTGTTGTAGTGGTGTGAATAGTGTGTTTTATTAGTGGAGTTAAAATTAAGTGTGTGTATCTAGTGTTATTGTGTTAGTGAATAAAGTGCAGTTTTTCTGGCAAAGTGTATATAATTTATCACGAACCCCAGCTCGTAACAATACCAAGTCTCGCGACCGTAAAAAGTTGTGAGATCCATGTAATACCAAATCGGTTAATTAAAATCTTTAATGTTTTAAATAAATATATTTACTAATTTAATTGAAAAATTGAATTGATTAATTTATATATGTATTACTTATGAGATATATTGTGTTTCCATGCGATGGCCGAGTCAATCTATTGGTAAGGGGAGTAGCTTTGGTACTATTCTTACCAAAGCTACAATTTCTACAAGTTAAGTTTTGAAGGAAAGGGTACTTTTGACAGCACTGGTGGTTTTGGTAGAAATGGTAGTTTTAAAAATGGTAGATACGATAGTGTTAGTACGAATAGTACTTTTGGTACAAATAGTAGTTTTGATAGGAATAGTATTTTTGGTAGCAGTTTTGGTAGAAATTGTTTTTTTGGCATATATGGTAATTTTGGTAGCAATGTTACTTACGAATGCTACCAAAATTAAGTTATTAGGAATTATTAAGTTATTACGAATGCTTCCATTATTACCAAAACTACCATTTATATCAATCTACCATTTCTAATATATTTTTAGTAAGAATATTATCTTGTTACTTATTAGATAAGGCTAAAATGTACTCATCATACTTATATTTAAGAGCTTTTTTATAATATTAAAATATGCCGCGGAGCAGCACGGGTCCTCTAGTAGTTTTTAAGCCAGTTACATTAATAATGAAGTTGATTGTCGAAAACTAGAATATATATTGCAAATGAGCAACGGTAAATCATGGCGAAATGCTGGTGTAATATTACACCTCGTCCAACTCTTTAGGGATACAGGGGTGAATCTATAAAAAAAAAGTTGCAACGGCGCAGGAACTTGATGGTTATCAGCCATGTCATCATGATTTTTACCGAGGTGTCACTCCCAAGTTGCCATCTAAAAGAATAGCCAGAAAAGGGTGATTGCTATTCTAGCCAAATCTGCTTCTATTTCTGGTTTTCACTTCTTTACTGCTCTAAAATAGGAACAAACTAAAATCAACATATTTAAGAAGCTTACTGCTACCTAAATATGTTGATCTTCTGAGAGAGTTAAGTAATACCTCCACCCACTCCATCAGTGAACAGCCAGTGTGGCTATCACCTAATTATGATCTTTATCTAAATCTATCTAGCTCTAATAAAATGTAAACCTTTGTGCTGCCTAAATTATTCATATAGATGCAAGAAATGTTGTGAACGCCAAAACAAACTGATAAAAACTTAGTTTTAAACATAACTGACTATACTCGTTTGGTTTATACAAACAGTGAAAAATACTTTTGCTTGGCAAGCGTCCAGTTTGGTTGATAGATTAATTACACAAAAAAAGGCAGATGGACTTTTTGGAAGGTATTTGGGAAGGCAAATACTGCTTTTTGGCTCAAGCACTGTTTGAACAATCTAGGCAAATAAAACAATTTTTAAAATAATGTGCGTATATAAGTGTCGTACGGAATGGATGTTCTGCAATTCTCTAAGGCATAAAAACTCCCTTCTCTCATAAACTCTTTTTATTAAATAGGACCAAGGTTCATGGCTTTGCCTAGTGGTGTTAATTTCGTTAGCCGTACTAAAACTTTACGATAATAATATCATGTACCTATTCGTAAATTAGAACAATTGTGGGGTAAGTTTTCTTCTTTCCCCACAAATCCAATAAAAATATTCACAAACTTATCAATAGGTATAAACATAATGAAAATTATGACGGGACGCGTTACTTACTTGGAAACTTATATTACTTTTATTTATATAACTATTTTGCAATAATCTTCAAGATTCATGTAACCGGCCGGCACATAAGAATAACGAATCTTCCTCGCTAGGCTAATACTAGAACTATATACTCGTTAGTTATGATTGTACTGTAACATTAAACACTTACCCTTTTATCATTTACATTTTCAGGTCTAAATATGCTTGAGAAGTCGACAACTCTGTACGACTTTTCACCAGTTAAGAAACCCATTCCAACGTTCCGATTCTCATTTAAATCGTAAGAGTTGAAATCCATGAAGAAACCTGCTTCGGCGACGCAGTGCATGGCTGTCTGAAATAATATTGTGATATAATGATATTCTGCTACATACAAACATCAACATCTAGTCCCAAATCATGCAGAAGTTGTACTAATGGGTAATAGACAATGGATAAACATGCGCCCTGAAATAACAAACAAGTGTTCATCCATCCAAGTGGCGACATCTGTGAACGTTGCTTAACTTTGTCGATCTATTACAAACGGCGAGTCAAATCATACCATCAGCACACGCTAAGTTGGTTCTGAAACACTTTACAGATAACGTGACTAAAATATAGCTTGGAATAGGTTTTTAAAATCTCTAAAATTGCTTTACCCGTGTGGAGAATGAATCTATAAAGTTTGGCACCGAATAATGGAGCGGTAACGGTTTTAATTACTCCACCGAATACACCAACCGTATCTACTGTCTAAAATATGGTATATGCCTATGTACTACTATAAGGATGCAAGTGTGACTAGATTATAAATCTAATGTTTAAAAATTTAATGTTTTTGACATGAATACATAATCACATCGAATATAATATTAACATTAACTAAATCACCAGCCACTACTTTAATCAGAATAAAAGAAACGCGTTTTAGCGTCATAGATATATAACATTTTCTACCTTTACTTCTCTTCATTTCACAGTTTTATCTAAGAATAAAATGAATTGGTGTTCATTTACCTCTCGCAAGGGTCCACTGCTACTGTAGATAACAAAATCGCAGTTTTTCGCTCTAGTCTGGGTCTTAATAACGCTTAGGAATGAGTCGTTTCGTGAGTTACCGATTTTGTTCTCTGAAACATTTTTTATATAATCAATTTATACACGTAATGTGAAGAAAATGAAATTGTAATTTTGTTTTAGATTCAGCTACAAACAAATTGAATTCTGTTGACGAGATATTTAAAATTTTGCATGTATATTATGTGTAATAGACGCAATTAAATCGAGGTAATAAAATTGTTTATCCCACATGGGGTCAATATACCATTAGAACTTTAACGATGTAAGTATCTACATGATGTGAAATTTCTTCAGTTAAATTATTAAGCGACGTGACTACGCCGAATGCTACTTGATATATGAAAATATAGAAGATTAAATAAAATTTCGTAGAAACAGCAAGCTCTATGTACATTTTGAGAAGAATGACGTTATAATCTCTGCAGCTTTAACGGTTCGATTTTTACCACATTGAGAAGTATGACGAAATTAAATGATTTGAAAATGGTTAACAAGATATAGTAATCTCTTCTTTACACCATTTAGTGGACACTATTCATGAAGGGAGGAAAGTAGAATTGTTATTTTTCATAAGGTTTTCTGAAGGCACGTCTGTACGCTGAATATAATGCACAAAGGCGCGTTTTTCGCAAAGACAACGACACCCGGACGACGTCTGGTGTCTATGCGTAAAACGTCTTATAGAATAGAAATGGGTAGGAGAATCACCGAACGTAACGCCACAATATAAATATTGCTACTTTTCGTTTATTTTCTATGAGAGATTTTTACTACAATCGTCAATCTGTCATTCACGACTTGACACCAGCGAACTGTTTGAATTTTATTCACCATCTAGTTCAGGGAAGAGTCGAAGATGAATCTTTTTTTGTGCTCATTACTGACGGTCGCGTACACTGTGCAATGCATCGACAGACATAAAGAAATGATGGCTTGTCCCAGAGCTCCGAGACTGGAGGATCACCTCCAGTCACTAAGATAGATTGTCCATCGCACAGACGACCTTTCATTACCTGAAAAAAGTACATTATATAGTTATGTGTGTATTAATGTCCTTAGTTAGACCGTAAGTTATCGGACGCATTTCAGGACGGTTTTTTAGGTATTCGATTCCCGGTACAAATTTATTAAACACTACAACCAAACGGCAACCTGTCTGATGGCTTAGGCTGACATGCTTATGCATACACCTTCTGATAGCGTGGAGGCATAGTGATTCAGATCGTGCTGGCTCCCTCAATCAAGGTTGAGCCGTACGATTGCTGTTGAATGTGGGCCATCAGTGGGCCGAGTCAGTCAAAAGCGTCAGATGATTGCCTGCATTGTACTTGCATACTAAACCCTTTTTTTTGTCTGGACTTTAAAAGATCAAGAAAAGACTAAAGAAATTGAAGTGACAAAATAAGCAATGACTCTGAGTTTGTTTCGGCTTTTCTTCTCAAGAAGTCATTTAGCTAGAAAAAGCCGGCATCATCTAGAATAGGGTTTTGACATGTATAAGTGTTGTAAACAACCAAAATGCAGAAATAAATATGTCTTTATGTCTACTGATAATAATATGGTACGAAATACGCTGCGTATTTTGTACCATATTTATTTGTGAAAAACCTTCTTCTGATAAGAACGAACACATGAAAGATAGATTTATCCAATTTGGTGCAGTCGTTTGAAAGTTATGCGCAAACAAACATTTTGGTGATTCGTGTTTATTTATCTACTAACTGTACTTTAGAAGATATCAGCCTTCGGTTTTGAAAAGAAACTATTTATATAGGAAACTCAGGAATATTTTGGTATCTAGCTGGGCAGGACAGATCTGTCGCATGTCGGATGACAAATGGGCAGACGACATCGCGGCAGGCCGAGACGGTGACGGCAGGATGAACTAGAATCCCTCAAAAAGGATTGGTGCCAGGAGGGAGAAGACAGGGACTTGTGGAAGAAGAGTGGGGAGGCCTTAGCCCAGCAGTGAGACGTTACAGGCTCATATAAAAAAGAAAAAAAGTTTTAGGTGACAGCTGGATTATTCTTATTAGAGACGATCATTATTAGAGCCACAGATATAGCAAAAAGCTATCCAGCGTAATCAGTGTTACCTGTTATAACTAGTACATAATTTTTGCAGTTACCTTAGTAAAATAAAAGCTAAACCATCCTTACAAAGAAGTATAGACGATCATATGTACACTTATTATATATCTATAAGTAGTCTACCTGAAATCTTGATAGCAGTGCGAAATAAATACATTTAAATGAATATTATAAAGCAGAATTCTACGAATATATGGCCTTTCCAGCTCAATTTTTTTGGGCGTTAAAGGTTTTCATCTTAAGTGAAGATATTTTGGGAACTTTACCTTTTAATTAAATATAGGTTTTTCAAATGTACGAAAGGTACGTGGCAAATAAATACAAGCCGTTTTAATAAATTAGAAAATAACTTCATAACGTAGGTAAACAGTAATTTGTATCTAAAAATCGATGTCTTGGGATGTACAGTATTTTGTTTGGAGGTATATGGACCTTTTGGTAAGATATCCTTAGCCAGTCACGTTGTACTTAAGTGTTGTCCAGTACGATGTAAGCAATAGGAATAGTGCCTAACTCAAAATATATTTTGTAAGGCTGTATTACATCTTTCGGTACCCATGTTGGGGGTTTAAATTGAACATACTTGTCACCACATAAACTATCAATCACATATCCGTCGGGTACTTTCATCTCTATTTGTCGATCATTTGCCATTAATCTGTACTGATATTTTTTTGGGACAAAATAATGTACCTACTTTCAAGTAAAATAATCAGCATATCAGCTGAAAGACGTCCGACCTTGACACAGACCTCCCCCGAGGCTCACGATATAAATAAATAATAATAAAATTTATTTATTGGAACACAAAAGAAATTCGTACATAGTATTTTGTGCACGGTAATGACTGCATTAGTTACGCAGTCACTATCGCCCACCTCCATAGGTTTTTTAACATCATCAGTTCTAGCTAAGAAAATATACTTAGGCAATAAACAAATATAATGATTTAAATCAAATAAAAGGAAAAACTAAAATAAAAGGAAAAACAAAAATAAAAGGAAAAATTAAAACAATTACAAATGTCTTCAAAATTGACCAGTAATTTCGTGTAGGTAGGTATAGAAATGTCCGTGTGTGTGTGGGCGTGTGTGTGTGCGTGCGTGTGTACGTAAGTAACTCAAGTCTTAACCAACAGCTCAACTTCGTCATAACTGAGGGTGCCAAACCATTTTTCCATCCGTGCTCGACATTGACGTAGGGTCAATGTCGAGCACGGATGGAAAAATGGCAGCGATAGCCTAGTGGATATGCCAACAGACTGCCATGCAGAGGGTATCGGGTTCGAATCCATGGCGCGCACCAATGACTTTTCGGAGTTATGTGCGTATTGAATTGCTAATTATCGCTTGTCCCGTGCCTCGGAGAGCACGTTAAGCCGTCGGTCCCGGTTGTCATGAAGATCTTTGACAGTCGTTACAGGGCGTCAGTACCTTCTAAATAAACTGACACTAGTCTAAACCATGGAATATCGCTATCCCTTCGGGTTGCGGAGGTCAGACAGGCAGTCGCTCCGTGGAAAAGCTAATATTTAGCCAAATCCGGTTAGACTAGAAAGCGGACCCCAGATTGAAAACTGGGATAACGCTAAGAGGATGATGCTCGACATTGACGTAGGGTAAGTGGATATATTTTGAGTTTAATATTTACTCTATTGTATAGAATTGGGCTCAGAAACTGGTATTGTCTGCGTACAAGCAGATTTCTAGCAGACTGCACTTGACAGACTCTAGCTGATTTACGTTTTTATTTAGTCAGGTTGGGATCATATGTCAAGTTTGAGTGCTTGCGTAGTATAATACTCAGAAGGAATGACTGTCTGACCGTCGGTACCCTGCATATAGCATACAACTCAGCCGTGGGAAAACGAATAGGTTTGTGCGTCATAACTTTCAGAACCACCCTCTGCGCTCTTTCCAAACGAAGTACAAGGCACTTCCCAGAGCCACCCCACGCTGTAATGCAGTAAGTGAGTATGGAATGAGCTTATGTAAAACAGACGGTACGAAGCGTAGCGAAGTTAGTCGATGCTCTCAAATTTTTAAACACATACATTTATTAGCTTTCGTATTCTAGCTATTGTCATTTGTATTTGGTCCTTCCATAATATTGTGCTATCTATCATAACGGCCAAGTACTTAATACAATTTTGACGCGTTATTTGGGTACGGCCCTGACAATTGTTACTCGCGGTGCATGTATGAGCAGTTATTGAAAATGGAGAGATTGGCTGAGGAGCTATTTTTAGGGCAAAAGTTATGAATTTGGTTTTCTCTAGGTGATAATATTTCTATGAAGCCACTTAATGATGGTGCGCAAGGACTGTTCTAGATAATACTGAGTCTCTAACCAGTCCCTTCCATGAGTGAGTACTACTGTGTCATCAGCTTAACTTATTATTTTAGTTTTATTTAAGGTAAGATTGCAGAGGTCATTAATATATATTAGGAATAGGGTAAGTCCAAGGAAACTACCCTGTGGAACGCCGTAACTCAGTGCTTCAGCATTGCTAATAATGTCTTCAATTTTAACCACTTGACTACGCTCACTCAGGTAACTTTTAAACATTTTATGGCTAAGTCCTCTGAATCCCACACGTTCCAACTTTTCCAGTAATAGTGGAACAGATACAGTGTCGAAGGCTTTCGAAAGATCCAGAAAGACAGCTATATTTTTTAGGTTGTTGTTAACATTTCTAGCTATAGTACCAGTTAGCTCTAACACTGCATCCTCAGTGCTTCTCCCAGCACGAAAACCGTATTGATTACCGGAAATCACTGTATTATTTTTAAGATATTTAAGTAACTGGCTATACGGTTGGGTGTAGGAGATAAATGAAAGGTTCGAGATCTGTATGATGACTGCATTTATTCAATCGATTACATGGTTATATAGAGTTTGTATAGAGTACATCGATGCATTAACGTTACATATAATATGGGCATACCTTACATCTTCCCATTAAAAAAAATAAAAATAAAATACAAATTTTATTTTATGCTGTTCAATACAATACAGCTTGGTTATAAAGAAAAAAGTAATAAAATACAAAGGAATATAATATCTCACCTTTAAGAGATTAACTAATAACTAAAATACAAAATATCATTTAACAGTGTAAAATATAGTTTTATACGTTTAACAAAATACATTTGTTATGCATAGGTATAGTAAAAAACATATTACAGGTAACAATATTAATTAGTATATTTAATGCAGAACGTTGAACCTATTATCTAAGACGTCTTAATTGACTATCAAAACATACACTAAGCGTAATAATTGCTTTATGTACTGAATACATGATATGTAAATAAAGTTCGCTACTTAATATTTTAGTAACATGAATTATGTTCTACTTGCGAAAGCATTTTACATGATTAATTATAAAATGGTTTTGTTCTATTCTTGTGAACCAAGTCAATTCTACCATTTATATTTACTTCAACATTAGGTGATAGATCTCTTATCACTTTATAGGGACCAGAGTATAAGCTTGTGAGCTTGTTGCCAGTTTCATTTTTAATTAATATCATATCGTTAGGTTTATAACAAACCGGATTAGTATACCTATCATACCTACTTTTTAAAGCGTGTTTACTTAGTAAAAGGTTGTTTCGTACTTCTGCTTGTGATACTTGTAAACGATATTTGAGTTCTAACGGGTAGTTATCGTGGTTATACAGTGGATCTATTCTATTAGTTAAGTTCGTAGGCAAATTACATTTCTTACCATAGACAAGCTCAAATGGTGTAAAATTTGTTGACGTATGAACGGAATTATTATAGGCAAAGCACCAAAATGGTAGCCATGTACTCCAAGTTTCGGGCTTACCGTCAACTTGTATGCGTAAAAATGCACCCAAACTCTTATGAGAGTTTTCTAATGCACCGATGCTTTGGTGATGGTATGCTGTAGAGTTAAGTTTATTAATATTTAATATCTCACAAACCTTTTGCATGGTGTCCGCCATAAATTCAGCACCTCTGTCTGTTGCTATCTCTTTCGGGACTCCGTGTTGCAGAATAAAATTATTAACAAATGTTCGCGCGACCTCAGCAGCTGTTTTGGAAGTCAATGGGTATGCACATACATATTTTGTCAATTCACATTGAAGGGTTAATATAAAATTAAAATTATTTTCATCTCTATCGAGAGGACCTACAAGATCTAAAAATATTTTTTCAAATGCTTCATGAGCAGTGGAAGTGATGGTCATTGGTTCTTTAACAATAACCGTATATTTTTGCTTTTGGCATTTAGGACATTTTTTCACAAAATTCTTAATATCTGTTTCCAGCCCGGGCCAAAAATAACTCTTTTTGATATTATTGAACATTCGTCTTATGCCTGCGTGGCCACTGGTAGGCAAAAGATGAAAGTCGTTCAAAATAACCTTTCTGTCGTCTTTATTCTCGACTCTTAATACTTCTTTTAGAATACACAACCTTGGTCCTTTCCAATCTGTACGTTTCTTTATTTCACTCACTAATTTATCTACAAAAATATAATTATTTTTATTTTTGATGAAGTATACTTCTTCTACATTTATTTGATTACAAAAATCGCTCAGCTCTCTTGCAAATGCGGCTCGCGTCATTTGTGATTGAGTAGCTGGATTTATAAATATCGATAATAAATCAGATATATATATGAACGTATTTGTTTCAAACGTTATTTCGTTATCTTTTCTTAACTTCTCTAACCTACTAGTGTCTATAAATCTAAGCTCTACCGAATTTTTGGGCTTGAAATTAGTTTCAACGACTTTAGGTTGATCAGGCCTTGTGTCAGTTGGAACAATTTCATCCGAAGAATTCGTATATTCTAATTGCCTTTTCTGTGCACGCGTCATAACGCACACGCATTCATTCATTTCCTTAAGTTCATTTGAGGATATAGTTAAGCGAGACAATGCGTCTGCAGCCGCATTCTCTTTGCCTTTAATATATTCAATAATAAAGTCATACTCTTCAAGTACAAGTCTAAATTTAAGTAACCTGCTCGATGGGTCCTTCATGTTAAATAAGTAAATTAATGGTTTATGGTCGGTTACTATTTTAAATTTTCGACCATATAAATATGGCCTAAAGTGTTTAACAGACCAAACTATAGCCAACAATTCCTTTTCGATGGTCGGGTAATTCTTCTCAGCTTTATTTAGGCTTCTACTGGCGTACGCAACTGGTCGACCATCAGAATTTGATAAAACGGCTCCTAATCCATAGCCTGAAGCGTCAGTATGTAAAACAAATTGATTTTGATCGGATAAATCAGGATATTGTAAAACAGGTGGTGACATTAGGCTTAATTTTAATGTTTCAAAAGACTTCTGACAATTTTCGTCCCAAATAAACTTAGCATTTTTCCTACTTAACATATTTAAATAATGAGCTTTATCAGCAAAATTGGGTATAAATTTCCTGTAGTAATTTGCAAAAGCAACAAATCTTTTTACTTCATCAGTTGTTTTAGGAACAGGATAGTTTTTAATTCTATTAATTTTTTCGGGATCGGGTGAGACACCGGCGCTTGACACTGCATGACCCAAATAAAGTATTTGTTTTTTTAGAAAATCACATTTAGTGGGATTTAATTTAAGATTTACTTTCCTCAATCTTTCAAATATATCTTGAAGGTTTTTTATATGACTATTTAAATTTCGGCTAAAGCAAACTAAATCGTCCTGATACACTAAACATTTTTCATAATTTAATCCTGCCATGGCCATGGTCATCATCCTAGAGAAGGCACCGGGGCTAGTCTTGAGACCCATAGGCATGCGGGTCATCTGGTACTGTCCAGAGCAGAATGCTGTATATTTTCGACTAGATGCATCCAATTCTACATTATAAAATCCTGAATAAAGACAGCCAGATAAAGAGTCTAAAATTTCCGTAATGTTAGGTAATGGAAATTTGTCTTCATGAATACAATTATTGAGTTTACGGTAGTCAATCACTAACCGCCATTTCTTTTCATTATTTTTATCAGTCTTTTTTGGTACTAGAAGGACAGGACTGGACCACTCACTGTTGCAAGGCTCAATAATACCTTGCTCGAGCATATGATCTATTTGTTTCTTAATTTCATTTTTCTGTGAATGCGGTACTCTATATGGTTTCGTATACACTGGTGAAATGTTCGGTTTTAAAGTTATGGAATGTTTATAAATGTTAGTAGTTGTCAACTTATCACCTGGTAGGTAAAATATATACGAGTACTTTGCACATACATTTTCTAATGATATCTGTTCTTCTTTATTTAAATGGTTCAGATTCAGCAATGAAAATATTTTTTTAACTCGATTAGAATCATTAATGGCTTTGTCAAATGAACAACAAACATATTCTTTTGCACTCTGAATAATTGGTTTAATGTCGCGCAAGGTTAAAGCTGATTCAGTAGTATTTAATATTCGGATAGGTATTTTTCCGTCTACGGGATTAACTAATGCACTAGCTATGAAAACCCCTTTACGCAGTTCTGATGCGCAAATAACGCTCTCTTCCGTAACGGAAGTATGTATAAAATGCACAGATTCCGACCTTTCAGGCAAATGTACTTTATTACTGCTAAAACATGAAGAATGCGTATTACTGTTTGTAGTTAAGGGTAATATCACTTTAATATTATTGTTCCATAAAGTTAATGTTTTATTATTAACATTTAGAACCGACTTGTATTTGTTTAAAAAGTCGTACCCAATTATTGCACTCGCCTTAGGAGGTAAGGAATGCAAAACATAAAACTTGTGAGTTACAACATGAACACCCAAGAAGTAAGTCTAAATAAACATATCCAATGGTACGGACTTTGCCTCCGATACCGCTGACAACTGTATTCTGCTTAGAGATAGGAAGATTTTGCGCAAGTACATGCTTATGACTCACGACTGAAATCGATGCGCCTGTATCAATAAGACACGTGTAAATATACTTATGACTACGTAACTTAACATAACAAGAATTACCACAAGATAATATGATGCTATTAATCTCGAAAAAACTGATTCCTATTTTCAGATTCATCACGAAGATGAGAGCTTGAACTTGTCAAAGTATGTACGTGCCTCGTAGTACCCTTTTGACCTCTGAATGGATTAAAGTTGGACCTACCTCGATTACCATAGAAGGTTCTAGTCCCGCGCGAGGTATTCGTCTGACCTCGCTGATATTGCGCTGGAGTATTGCCCTGTTGCCTAGGAGAACCTGGCTGGTACCTCCCTCGACCAGCATGCATTCGCTGCTGAAAGTGAGTGTTGCTCGAACGCCGAGGAAAATTCCTGGAATGTGAATTAGTACAACGATTAATGGTCATTATTTCGCTAGAAGTTACCGTGGAAGCAATATCTTCATCAATCGCACCCTGTACAGCGTCCTTCAAGGTGTCATAATTCCTTGCGGATATAATAGTGCTTAGGCGACGATTTCTAAGGCCTTCTGCAAAAGATTTTATTGCCTGTTTTTCATTCAAAGACCTTAAACTCTGAATATTAAGATCGCAGCCCTCAGCTTGTGTGATCGTCAGATCTGCAAACATTTCTGCAATTTGTTTGCCTAATAAAATATTCATCTATACTCAAATTATTTTGCTTATGATTATACAACCGACGCTGAATAGCCGTTGCCGATTTTCTGGGTAAGAGTCGAATTCGCATGTCCTTGATAAGTGAATCAACATTATCATAATTAGACGATAACTTAAGCTTAGCTGTCTGAGAAAGCCTGTTTTTTAATACGAAATCAATAAGCTTTTTCTGAGAGTCCGCATCAATTTCAGATTTATAATAACTTATACCATCTATTAACTGCTTTATACTTGATTCATCATCTGATGCAACTGGCAATAAGCTCAAAGCTATTTTTATATTGAACTTCTCCATTATTCCTAACTTATTTTTTTCTAAATTTCCTGAACACGATGTCTCAGTACATAAATCTAATATAACCTTATATAAAATGTTAATATCTTTACTAATCTTATTAATAAAGAACAAATCTTCCTGTTTAAATTTGGTTTTAGATGTCTCTATCGACTCTAAGCAAGAACTAAATTTTTTATATAAAGTATCTGCTACTTCTAATTTAACAACAATAATCTTACCCTTCCTTCTACTAGGGCCAATTTTGATTAAGTACTTTCGTAATTCTAATAATTCATTGTATATTTCACTCAGTTCTTCAGCCATAGGAATTTATAACTTTGACAGCAACAAGTATATTCTACAAGTACCTAATTTATTGAATAAAATAGTAAATACATACCTCTTGTACTTGAAATAAGACAATAGTACTGCTTAAAACAAAAATATTAAAGTCTCTAAATTATTGTCCAAGCACCTCCATAATTTTGCAGATTAACGCGCACTGGTTTTATTTACCGATTATTATTGATAACGATTCCGCACTAAATACACCATAATATAGAAACCGACACAACTATTTACCGCACCTTTTATGATATTTCCGCATAATTTCGATTGACCGCACCGCACTATTTTCCATCATGGAGAGACCCGGCTCTTTACTTTATGCATTTATTACCCCGGACTCCTTATTTACGCTTGCAGCTGCCTCGATATCGCGGGGACGGCGATAATACATCGACCTTGACTTCCTAAAAGAATGCCTGTGTATCTCCTCTGTTATCCACGTTCTGTGGCATTTTCTATAATTCTTCAGGGCAAAATATCCCAATGTTATTGCCAAAAACACAGTTATGACAATAAGTATGATGTTTGTGATACTCGCATGGTGCTGGAGCTCACCAATTCCGCTATTGCTCGCATTTCCTGCGGCATCTTGCGCCAGGACTAATTCTTCTTTAGTATTTGTGGAACCCATTATAGCAGACACAAAAATACTTATGATGTTGTACAACACGAGAAACATGAACGAAGAAAGTATTGCAAGTGCCCATATTGTTCGACTTATCTTACAGCGCGTGGGCCGTGGACACAAGAATTTGCTAACGCAGCAGATAGCTGCCCGTTGGCAGGGTCGCCATATACGGTTGGGTGTAGGAGATAAATGAAAGGTTCGAGATCTGTATGATGACTGCATTTATTCAATCGATTACATGGTTATATAGAGTTTGTATAGAGTACATCGATGCATCAACGTTACATATAATATGGGCATACCTTACATGGCCATTAAGTACCTTTTCCATAATTTTCGATAACACTGAGAGGACTGAAATTGGTCTATAATTGTCGACACTGCCTCTGTTACCACTCTTGTAAATTGTGTGAACAAGTGCCTTTTTAAAAACAGTTGGAAATATGCCTGCCATAAGTGCAAGGTTAAAGATGTGAGTAATAACTGGGATGAGTATGTGTCTAGCTGTTTTTGTTAGGAGAACTGGAATACCATCCCAGCCAGTTGCGCCATGTGTCTTAAGACTCAGGATAATACGTTCAATCACCTCGTGAGTTGTCTCAAAGATAGCCATTGAGTTAGGGCCAACAGTCAGACTGGATGGGTCACTGAATTCACTACCGTTAATATCTACTATTTTAGACGCAAAATCTTTACCCACATTTGCGAAAAAAATTGTTAACTGAATTAACTGAAAGTAAAGGGTCAGGCGATACATTTAAAAGTTCCACTGCAGCTGATTTGTTGGTTTGGATACCCGATGTAGATTTAATAAGTCTCCATGTGGCCTTAGGGTTTCTGCCACATTTATCAAATTCTCCTCGTTCATACTTCTGCTTAATTTTTTTGAGTAAGTTTGTAGAATAATTTCTATAGCGCGTGTATGTTAATTTTAGAGCATAATTAGAAGGGTCTTTTTTGTCCGTTGGCACAGTTTGTCACGATTTTGTATGACTCTCAAGAGTCCCTCTGTGATCCACAGTTTTCTAATGCGTTGCCTGCTGGGGACCTTACGAACATGGGTGTTATTAGTTACTATTGTTGTGATGAGATTCACCAAGCTTGAGGCAGCGCGGTTTGGTTCATTATCACTCAGAACCGATGAAAAATCTGTTCCTTCGACAGCTGTAACACATGCCTGAATATCAACCCGTTGTGATAAGAATGAGGACGACGGAACAGTTTTGTTACACATCCGATTACAGGAGACAACTACAGGGGCATGGTCTGTTATGTAACAGTCAAGTACTAGAGTTACAGCAGGTTTAGTGGATTTCAACATTGCATGATCCAAGCAGGCATTTTCACGGGTGGGAAGAAGATGTGCTGGCAGCATTGCGTGAGATGCAAAGGTGTTTAAATACTTGTCCACATTATAATCGCAGGTGCTCGGACATAAATTAATGTTTATGAATCTATTTTTATAAATCTCTTAACTCAAAATCTTCAGTGCATTTACCATTTGTACGCCGATGACTTGCAGATTTACTCCGTAGTAAGTGTGGAATACATCATTGAGGCGATCGACAAAATCACGACTTGGACGCTATATTGTCCTGGTGTCGCATGTTTGGGCTAACCGTTAATCCTAGCAAGACCCAAGCCATCATTGTGGGTAGTCAATGGATGTTAAAAAGACTAGATATATCGATCCTGCCGGCCATAACCTTTAACGAGACCACCGTCGATTTATGTTCTGCTGTCAAAAACATTGGACTTCACATAGACACCACGCTAAATTGGCAAGTCCAGGTAACTCAGGTGAGTCGAAAGGTCACCTGTGCTCTGCGCGCTCTCTACCGTCTAAGGAACATACTATACTATACATATCCGAGACCTTAATCTTCCCCCTCATTGACTATGGTGATGTATGTTACTTTGACCTGAATGCAGATCTCCTTGATAAACTTGACCGTCTTCTAAATAACTGCATTCGATTCATTTTCGCAAGTATGACCATGTGTCTACTTATCGTTCCCAACTAAAGTGGCTTCGCATACGTCAGCGCCGTAGTTTGCGTGCTCTCAATACCCTCTATATTATTCTTACATCTTCAACCTCTCTCCAGTATTTATCTTCCTACTTCCAATATTTATATTCCAACCATGAATGAAACCTCCGTTCATCTCATAATCTTCTCCTCATGGTACCTCCTCACAATTCTAACTTTCTTCATTCCTCTTTTACTATTCAATATATCCTTCTCTGGAATGCCCTCCCTCTTGAAATCAGGATGGCCAAGACGAAGAACACTTTCAAGTTCAAGGTGAAGGAGATTCTATTGGCTGAGTCGGCGATTGTATCTTAAGCCGTTTAAGTACAATGTGGTTTAATATGTATATATGTGTTTATATATTTATAGTATATATATTTATATATATATATATATATATATATACTATAAATATATAAACCTTGTGTATTTATGTAGTTTTATAAAATATCTTTATCATGTATGTTTATATTATATTATGTACCTAACGTATATATGTTTATATAACCTAACGTATTTATTTGAATGTATCATTTAGATTTTTTTTTATAGTATAAGGCGCCAAACGAGTAGACGGATCGCCTGATGGTAAGCAATTACCGCCACCTATGGACACAAGCAACACCACAGGAGTCACAAGTGCGTTGCCGCCCCTTGGGGTTGGGAAAAGGGATAGGATAAGGAGTGGGATGAGGGAGAAGGAATAGGGGATAGGGCCTCCGGCACTCTCACTCACCGAACGAAACGCAACAGTTCAGGTACTGTTACTTTACGTCGATTTTCTGTGAGAAGGTAGTATTTTCCCGGTCGAGCCGGCCCATTCATGCTGAAATTAGCAAGGCTCTACTACCTAGATCATTTAGATCTATAATATACTTAGTTATCTTAATATATAAAATCCTTGCGTTACTGACTGACTGACAGACACGCTACAGCCGAAACTATTGGGCGCAGGAAGCTGAAGTTTGGCATATAAGTTCCTTGGGAACCGTAGTGGGTGCCCTAAGAAGGGATTACCCGAAATTCCCACGAGATCGGTCAAAACAGATAAATTTAAAAAATGTGCAGGCGTAGCTGCTGGCGTCCCCTAGTCATTTATATAAGTTCAAATTAGTTTTCATTATATTACACCTACTTCTTTTCTCTCTGCAGCACTCTAAGGTTGACTGGGAGATAATGCCCATGGCATTAAGTCCGCCTTACAATATTGTGTACATAAAGATTTAATAAATAAAAAATATAAAAAATCAGATAAAGCAATCACATGTATTTGTATTTTTATTCTTCAAGCAATTTACAACCGTGTAACAGGTACAGTCACGAGCATAAATATATTACTATGGGCAGATTAGCAAAAATATCTGTCCCAAGAATGAGTTCAATAATATCTGTCTGCACGTACGCACCAAAAATATCTGATATTATCAGGCAGCATAATGAAGTGGCATCAAAATTATGTGATGACAATGTCGAAGCATAAATATCTGATGTAACAGCTGGCAAAATGTTATGATCCATTGTGGAGACCAAATATATGTAACGTTTTATATTTCTGTAATTTGCATTGATTCCACCCTTAAAGCATAAATATGTGACACCAACTAGGTGGCAATAATATCTGACATTATTTTATCTTCAATTTAATTTAAAATTTATACGAAATAGTTAAAAAGAACAAATGTTATTTTACATTGTTTTAATATAGGCTGTCGTTTTATACTCTACAGGGTGTAAAAAGACCCTTTACGAAAACTGAAATCCCATGTTGTACCTATCACTACAAACATTTTTTTATTCGGCACCATACCTGGGAAATTACTGGTTCAGGAGATATTGAGGCTCAAAGTTACTATGAAATTTTTGTAATTACAGAACAAAATCGATGCATTTACCCCGCCAACCACAAAGTTCCCGCCAACAAAGTTCTATAGAATGAATGAATGAATGAAAAATTTATTTGGTCACAAAAGTACAAAGGACACAACGTAGATAGATATATAGTTATAAGATTATGGCACTAACATGTAATATCCATACAATCAAAAGAACAATAATTAATATATTAAACAAAAGTAAACATAACAAATATAAACATGACAAATAAAGAACATAAAATACAAAAGTGCAGAAATACAATACAATAAAATAATTAAAAAAAAAGAATAAAAAGATGATGTATGTGTTCCAGCGCTGACCAAATAGGTAGCCAGATCAGCATTTTGTCTAGTCATGCTAGTGCATACCAGACACTGATATTATTCCGGCCCCTTCCATGCGTCACGGATGCGCAAACCATTGCCGCGCCACAAAGTGCCACAAAGTGAAGGTTAATATTAATCCGTAGTATTTTATGTCCTATGCATGATGATGTCCCATGCACCCATGGATAAGTAGGGTTTTCGAAAATTGCACGCGCGCACTTTTAATTGCGGATTAAAAAATGTGTCTACTTAAAAAAAATATCGTTTCCCAGGTTTTATATTTTGCTTTGTATGACTTGGCATCATGTCCATAACGAGTAGATTTCGGCTTGGTGATGGGTCTTGTGGCACCCTGTATTTATGTCTAGACATATCCAATACTAGGACCGAATTAAATTATTTATTATTGTAGTGGGTAGATCTATTTTATCTACGGCTGCCGAGTAATAGTTTAGGAATAGGTTATCAGACTGCCTAGTCAAATCAGTAACTTTTTTAACTCGTTGAAACGCTAGTTTTGTATTTTATCAACTGCTGAACTATTTTATGGTTTTATTTATTAGCTGTAAGAGCAAAATTAAAATTTAAGAATAGTTATAGTGATGATTTGAGACAATCTTTTTGATAAATGATAATTTGCAGTTTATTTTTAATACTGTCCGATCCCCTATTGTTTTTAAAGTAATATATCAGGCTGCCATACCTTACATTTTTTTTAAGGATTTTATTGGATGGACTTTGAGTTATCGAACAGTATCCTTTTATGAAGACATCATGGATACTATTCGAGGCACATATTCCATTCATTGCTCTCGAATAACTCGTGAATGGTTTAAAAGTTAATATTTAAAGAGAGGCCTTAAAGTTAATCAATTCCCCTTCAGAGAGCCTTGATTTGAATCCCATTGAGAATCTGTGGACTACAATGTTTCAACAATAGGATCCAACTCTGGCTGGAACCTATGATTTTCTACGATGTCACACCTTTGACATTTGGGAGTCACTCCGATGCTCGCAAGTGTGCTAATATAGTTCTAAATTGCAAGAGAGGCTACAGGACGTAATGATGCAAATGGTGGATTTACTCGATTTTAATTCATTATGTTTAATTAGATTTCACCGGAAGATAACAAGATCCGCAAGTTTATAAATTTAGTAGGAAATTTTCAACGGGAGATAAATTGTATTATTTTACGCCCATATTTTTGCAAATTTATCAATTTGCGACGTCTCGTGGTAAATTTATAAACTACCGGATATCTATTCGTAAGATTCTAAACGGTTCAACCAAGCACAGAAGTTTCACATTAATGTTAAGCTTCTTTAAAATACGGCAAATAACATACTGCTCTCTGATTGGTCGGTCGGTGATAATGAAGGTCGGCATAAATTACACTAAATAGGTCATGTTAGGTTTTTTTGTGACCCTGAACAGAAAAATAGGACCCTTACGAAGCAGAGTTACAGAGTGGCGAAAAATGGCGGTGGAGAGGAAGGAAAAAAACAAGTGACTTATTCAACCAATCAGCAAATCCCACATGGCATTTGGTAATTGTACATACATACATAGACTCACGCCTGTTTCACGGAGGGGTAGGCAGAGACTACGGAACGCCATTTGCAACGATCCTGACATACCTCACTTGCTTCACTCACTCCCATCAAGTTTCAAATGCATGCTCTTCTGTTAAGGGTACTTCTGACTTGTCCTTTTTTCAGGATGTCTCCAATCTGGTCAGAGAACGATCGCCTAGGTTTTCCCCTTTGTCCTGTCCCATTCCAACTTGCCTTATATATCTTCTTTGTCAGTCTATCTTCATCCATCCTCTACATGTGCCCAAACCATCTTAACATGCCTTTCTCAATGCTTGTCACTACATCTTTTTTTACCCCACACCAATCTCGTATCACACAATTCTTTACTCTGTCGGTCAAAGACACACCACACATGCTTCTCAGTGCTCTCATTTCTACAGCATTTATTCTACTTGCAAATCTCTTCTGCCATACCCAACTTTCACTACCATACATAAGGGTAGGCACTAACAAACCTCTATGTACAGCCAAACGTGCCTTTTTGGACACGTTTTGACTGTCCATAAACGCCTTCAGAGCTTCATTCACACTATTACCTGCATCACTCTCCTTTCAATATCTGCTTCATTCTTACCATCTCTTGTAAACAACGTCCCTAAGTAAACAAACTCATTCACTTGTTCCACTCGCTATCCATCGATCAAAACATTACAAGCCGTAACGCATTCCTCCTTTTCAAAAACCATAACTTTCGTTTTACTTACATTCACTTTAATTCCTTTCCTCTCTAACGCACGATGCATGACTGTTACCATCTCCTGCAATTCCTCCGTTGAAGATGCAAGTATAACCTGATCATCAGCATAAAAGAGGCATTTGACGAGTAACCCATTCATCCTTAATCCACAGTCACTATGTTTTAAATCTTGCAAACAACTGTCCATGAAGAGGTTAAACAGCCACGGCGACGCTACACATCCCTGTCTAACACCTTTCTCGATGTTAAACCAGTCAGTGTATGCCCCGTTTAATCTCACACAAGCTCTAGGATCCTCATAAAGGGATTTCAGACCTCGAATGAGGCTGCTGTCCACCCCGTTCATTGACAGCACCGACCACATTTCATTCCTCACCACTTTATCGTAAGCCTTTTCCAAATCCACGAATGCGCAATAGACCTTTTGGCCTTTGGGCAAAAATTTTTCGGCTATGCTTCGCAAGGAAAAAACCTGATCCGTGCATCCCATACCCTTTCGGATATCGTCATCCCATATTTTCTTGTCGGTTACTTCCATAACTCTTTCAATAAGTACCTTTGCATACAATTTGCCAATAATGCTGTGAAGCCTAATACCTCTATAGTTTTTGCAGTCTTGTTGCGAGCCTTTTCTTTTATAAAGAGGCACAACTACAGCTGTGGTCCAGTCATTAGGTACTCGGCCGGTGCTCCGACACAAGTTATATAACCGCTGCAACTGATCAACTATGATGCCCTGTCCAGCCTTCAGCATTTCGACTGTAATCCTATCATATCCTGCAGCCTTACCTACTTTCATACTTCCCAGTGCCTTCACGGTAATTGTTTACTTATTATTTTACGCATGAATTCGTAAGTTAAGCCATTTGCGAAAAGGTGGGCGTAAAATAATACAATTTATCTCTCGTTTAGAATCCTACGAAATTTTATACATTGCTTAGGAAATTTACAAATTTGCGGTTCATGTCATTCTCCGGTGACATAAATACTCGCTTAAAATCATTATTTTATTAATTTGATTAGGCGAATAAAAATAAAAACTATTTATAACGTGTTTTTGTTCATATTCTTTGCCCGGAAACATACATACCAATAAAACATTTTGGCCTATTTTACCGGCGCTCTAACATAATATCAAATATTTTATTGTTTTTTAATTGTATGTCAGATATTATTGCCACCTAGTTGGTGATACATATTTATGCTTTTAAGGCGGAATCAATGCAATTTACAGAAATATAAAACGTTACATATATTTGCTCTCCACAAGGGATCATAACATTTTGCCACCTGTCATATCAGATAGTTATGCTTCGACATTTTCATCACATAATTTTTATTCCACTTCATTATGCTGCCTGATAATATCAGATATTTTTGCTGCGTACGTGCAGACAGATGTTATTAAACTCATTCTTCGGACAGATGTTTTTGCTAATCTGCCCATATATTTATGCTCGTGACTGTACATGCATTAGTAACATGTGAGGAGCTTCTTATAACTAGTCATTCATTCTTATGATCCAGAATTTGAGCCTCATTCTTAAATATTATACTCGGCTGACCTTCCGTTTTTCTTATGAAAACTCGACCATTCGCCGTCCAACAGAATTGAAATGATTTCTGCTTAGAAACCTCACGCGCCAGGTTGAACAATTTCTTGCTGTTATTGGTTAAATGTTCTCTTATGTATACTGGAGAATTGTTGCTTGCGCCAAAGTGTGATCCGTTGAGTTTCTTACGTGGATTAGATTTGTTGTACGTCTTGACGGTAGCGAGAATGGCTTGTTTGATCGACTGATTGGCAAATTCCACTATGACAGATTTATTTGTGCCTTTTTTGCCAGGTACACGGGTAATATCTCTTATGTCGTTAATGTTCAACCCAAGATTTAAAGTTCTGGAAAGAGTTAGTATCATTTTGGATAGATCTGCTTAATTTTCTTTCTCAATGTTAGGTAGATTATATACTTCAATACTCGTTCTTCTCATATTACGTTGAAACTCTTCAACTTTGTCCTCAAGGGAAGATATGTATAAGTGATTATCTTTGCACTGTTTTTCCAAGCTATCGATTTTTGCCGCATGTATTGGTGCGCTATAAATTCTAGAGATTTCTCGATATCACAATAAAATTTTTGTAAGTTGGTCAATGTGGTCTCCATTTTGTATAGTCTGCCATCCATCTTTTCAAATTTCGTATCGTGATCTGATTTCCAGGAAGTTAACGTTTCCATAATTTCTTGTTTGAATGCAAGAAAGTCGTCTCTTGTAACATCTTCGTTTTTACGCTTCTTTCTCGTTGTTACCTGCGATGTTTGGGCAGATGATTGCCTCTTTGATAGATCAGTGTCAGATCCAGATTTTTTTGGTGAGTGCATCATTGTTTACTTAACTCCTCAGACTTTGGTGAAGTGTATTGGAGAGAGTACAAATTGCTATTACAAGTTATGCAGGCGCTTTTGTTTGTGTAAGTGGGTGGAGGGTAGGCGGTGCTTACCGGACTTTGAAGTTGAGTCACCTCCGCGCGGTCTCTGTGCACCTCGTACTTAAGTTGTATTACGTTCACAAATTTTTTAATATTTATTATTGTAATTTTAATCTATATACTTACTTATAATAAAACTGTAGAGAGGTCATTGAATATATATTCAAAATTAATATTGGAGGATGAATGGTGATCGATACTGATGCCAAAAATGCAATCAGTAAATTTTTTGTCTGTCTGTCTGTCTGTCTGTCTGTATGTGCACGCATGGGTCAAAAACTACTGAAGGGATTTTAACCAAACTTGGTACAATTATAGTCCATACTCCTTGGCAGGTTATAGGCTATTTAACATAACGCTAAGACACATAGGAGCTGAGCAGTGACGATAAATTTGAAGCAAGTCATAGATGAAAATGCGCTTTCGAGCTCTTATCCTCGTATACGTTGATCATATGCCAAAGGTATGTACTACAAAAATGATGTTCTTCAAAAGATCTACAAAAAAGTCCTTTATAGTATATATCTATCTTTTATAAATTAGCCACAATAACGTGTTTAATCGTTAGGCATTTCTTCAAAGTGTACTAAATACATAAATATATTATTGTATTTCACATAAATATATCTTTATCAAACTCCCATATTCAAAAAGTACACTTTAATATGTATTTTATAAAAAAAAGTATAGAAATCTCGCCGCGCCAGTATGGGTACCTACGGCTATACCGTTGGTTTTTGTTTAACACGCCCAATTTAAATTGAGCTTAAATCTGTATGATTAATTATATCAAATAGGGTTCAGCTTAGGCTGGACGTATTCGCACATGTATATGTAAACAGCTCGCAGAGAGGCGAGTCATTGCATTTTACTGGATGGGGATAAACACTGGGATGAAATTATCTGAAGCAAGTATAAGTAAAAGTCCTTATCGATTATGCCATGGGTTTGAGATGCTGCATAGTTATGGCATAGAATTAGAACTAACCGAAAGCCTGCAAAATTAGGTCGCGAGACCTACTGAAGAACAGCGTTTAATATAATTATGATCGAGTGTGTCGTAGCGTGGATAGTGATTTGGGAAAAATACTATTTGTAGATGCTCCGGGTGTAACGGGAAGACTTTTCCTACCAAGGTGATTTCGGCAAAGGTACGAAGCTAAAGTAAGATTGCGCTTGCTGTTGCTTCATCGGGAACTAGAGGATGATTGCAGCTATACCCACTCATTTTTATTGATACGCAATGATTTAATATATACAGACAGGAAACAGCCACATCGTTGCAAGGACGAATAATTAAATCAAGAGCGAGTCGGACTCACCCATGAAGGGCTCTGTGCTAGAGATATACACTAAACATACCCATTATCTTCACCTAACCATATACCACTATCACCGGTACAAATAACTTTGTTTTTCATAATGTTTGTATTAACGACCAAGTTATATTTGCGGTTTTTGAATGTAAAGGCTGCTGACTATAACATATCGTTCAAACTAATTTTCGTTGAAAGTTATTATTACGATCTACAGCATATCTTATAAATTTGTCACTCCCTACTTCAAAAGTTTGAGGATGGATGGGCGGGGGAACGATTCTCATTTAACCACTTTGGAAGCGTCTATCTTTCAAACGGTTGACTTTGAGACATTGCATGCCGCATTGTAAAAATATTTTCACGTCAGCTCCATGTATGGAGAAGACCCCTTAATTGTCATTCCTTTTTTATGTATAAAAGTCGGGCAGCGGTTCACGGAATACATCTTTCTAAAAATATCCCATGATGTAGTCTTAATGGTTTTGGTATAGGTAAAATGGCTGTGACATACGGAAGTACAGACAGACAGACAGATATGGCGAATCTATCAGGGTTCCGAATGTTGCCATTTTTGGATAAAAAATCCTAAAATTGCCTACAATGTTTAAAATTCCGATCGACTTGGACCACGCAGAGTTCTGTTTGTTATACCTCTAAAAGCAGTGACAAAGCTAAGATTTAACGTTATTGGGAACATATGAGATGAATATACGATGGCAAACCGTGATACGGTCTAAGCATGTAGATTGCAAACCAAGGGAAATCAAGGAAAATTACGAACCCATATGCGGTACAGTACTTTTTGGGGGCGATTTTCGTTCGACTCTGTCTTTTATACCACCATACAATGTAAGACAAGGGCTGATGAAATTAGAGCCTGTCTAACGAGTTCATAAATATGGGATCGTATTATCGCTATGCATTTGACATTAAATATGCGAGCGCGATTATGAGGCAACGAACATACACAGGAATTCTCTGATATTTTACTCGCGATTGGAAACTTCGCGGTGAGGACTCGCACGAACAAGTGAAAGTCATTTGAGCTATTTTCAGGACATCTACATCTACACTATTCAATATAGGTTTTATATTCAACTTAAAACATTTTGGGAATCAATTCTATAGCCTAAAGAAAAGACAAATTCCGCGCGAACGGAGTCGCGGGCACAGCTAGTATTTAAATAAATTTAGCAAATTTCGACAATGTGGATACCTCTGTCTGTATGCTTTCGCGGTCCGGAGGGAAGGGAATATAAATATGGACTGATATTGAGCCACTCGCATATATCCGCAAGTAAAATAATAAAAGTATAAAAAATATTGCTTACCAAGTTATAGTACGCCAAAGCATAAGGCAACGGCACAGTAGCCACGTCTTGCAGGGTCCAGTGTTCAGGTACCGGCCATATTAACGCCGGGTCTGCTTCTACTATATATAGAACTTAGAGCACCGGCAGGCAGTATACGCATGATTATGTCACTGCTACGGATGAAACAAAAATTCATGATATTTTTATAAGAGCAAGCATAGTTCAATATAGGTATCTAATGGCTAACCAGATATCGGCTAGAAGTAAAAGCAGCCAAAGCCTAATGCAGAGACTAAACTCTTAGATTGTCTCATGTTGTTTTTTTTTGCGTATAAAATTAACGAACCGTTGCTTGAAAAAAATGAATTTGAATCACAAGTATCTGGGGCTACACAACGTCTTAGAAAATTTGCAGTAATATTAAAACCTGATCGGCATGGCTATGATTCAATACTTTTGCAGTTTGTTTTGATGATTGTTTATCAAATTCCGAAATTTCTCATTCTAAGTAAATCATAAATGGCGAAATGTGAATAGCTTTATTGAGATTTATTTATTTTTAAGCCAATTACAGAGCAGGTACTTTACAATTTACATTTTTTGCAACCTACTTGCTTTAGGGGAAAATCATTCAAGCATGTTTTCAATAACAGGCTAAAAAAATGGAGCTTGATTAACAACTTGATCGTGTATTGTCCGAAACACGACCAAAACTCAGGAAATTTCACGAATTCCTTGTGAAACAAAAATAGCTTGGAAAATTAAAAGTTGGTTCGTCATTTTCTCTCATTTTAGAAGTTGCTTTTGTAAAGTTCCCTTTATTGGCCATTACATGGATCCAATATTGCGAGCCAAGTATTTCCTAATAAGTCTTAAAAAAGTTTATCTATTGCGAACTTTTATAACAGGCTGTAAGCGTTCAGTACTTGGTGTTGGGCTTATCTTTCTATTCACGTGATTAGTAGCGCTTTGCAGAATAAATTTAGCTGTTTGGAGAAGATAAGTAAAACTAGATCCTAAAATCTGGTACCTTTTTTAATATAGTAAGGAATTTTAGATAAATTAAATTTATTTTACAGAAGTCAATTATTCTTTTAAGACCTACTTCTAGCTACAGTTTAGTCCACAATAATATATTGTAGTCAATTATACGAACCTGTATTATTGTCGATTTTAAAGTCTTATAACTAAACTATTATACACGATGAACTTTAGATTATACATACATCTGGGTTATTCAAGTAAAAAATACTCTTTGGAAAGAACTTACTCGCTGTCGATGCCACTGTAATCCAATCCAAAGCAAGTTTCTTCGCTGGCGCAATTGCTTACTGCCTTTTGAACGTCTCTGTTTGAAATACCTGCATACGAGATCTGTCAATAAAATTAAAGTCATACTCAGTGTTAACTTACGACATGGAATATGCAAGTACATATTCTATGTAATATATGAAATAGGCTTGTGTCCACTAAGAATAAATCGGTTTTATCGGTGTAGTATCTATAGATTCATTATGATTTTAAGATATATATATATATATATATATATATATATATATATATATATATATATATATATATATATATATATATATATATATATATATATAAACGACTGTTTGCGGACTTGGTTGATCACGCAGTATTGCCGTTCCTTACTTGATCCACCTTTGCACTCGAATAACATTTGTTCTATGGAATATATTTTTGATTTTTTCACAATGTTGCCATTTATGGCAAGACGTTGCCAAACATATTCAATAAAATTTAGATGTATTCGTGATGAATTTGGCTAAAGTTCCGAACAAAACTGGATCCGTAACGGCCATATATTTCAGACCGACGTCAACTTTTTGGCTCCGAATTATATGCCATGCGTGCGTCCTTATTTGAATCCAGACGTGACAATTATAAATATGTGGCTCCAGGGACAAGTTACTTCAGTACTTGCTCCGTGTCATAATAATAATAATTGATATAACCATTTTGTACATTCTTACCAGCACTATAATGATCCTATTTCTACTTGATAATTTAAATACTATTTAAGTCCGATATTTTTTCATTTCATGTATACTGTTTGGCTCCATTTATACTGTATAATAATTATGCCAAATTTTCACCATGCTCCGAGCGTTATGCCAGTTGCATCCAGGCCTTCGCCTTGGAGCTCAGGTGTGGCTTTTTGTGGCCGGTCACCCATCTATAAACCAGACGGTGACGAACCCGCTTAACCTTGCGAATCGATGGATTCGAGCGGTCGCCACTTTGCCACGGGCCGCTCACTTTATACGCCACATTTGCGTACTTATTTGAATCCAAAAATTATATTAGACCTGCTGGTTAATATTATGTGGCTCCAGGATTATGTTAGTTGAGTATTTTTGTTTGAATATTTTAGCTTACTATTTAACGCATAATTGAGACATACATATACCGTCTTAATGGTTTCACATAACAATTATTTAAATTTTAGTTTTCCATTCATAAGATGATCCATTCACATACACATACATACATAGACTCACGCCTGCTTCCCGGAGGGGTAGGCAGAGACTACGGAACACCATTTGCATTGATCCTGACATACCTCTCTCGCTTCTTTCACTCCCATCAAGTTTCTCATGCATACTCTTCAGTTTAGGGTACTTCTGACCTGCCCTTTTTTTAGGATGTCTCCAATCTGGTCAGAAAACGTCTGCCTAGGTCTTCCCCTTCGTCCTGTCCCATTCACATTTGCCTTATACATCTTCTTTGTCAGTCTTTCGTCACCCATCCTCTCCATGTGCCCAAACCATCTTAATATGCCTTTCTCGATGCTTGTCACTACATATTTTTTTACCCCACACCACTCTCCTATCACACTATTTTTTACTCTGTCGGTCAAAGATATACCACACATACTATTCTCAGTGCTCTCATTTTTACCGCATTTATTCTACTTTCAAGTCTCTTCCGCCATACCCAACTTTCACTACCATACATAAGGGTAGGCACTAACACCCCTCTATGCACAGCCAAACGTGCCTTTTTGGATAAGTTTTGCCTGTTCATAAACGCCCTCAGAGCTCCATTCACACTATTACCTGCATTAACTCTTCTTTCAATATCTTTTTCATTCTTACCATCTCTTGTAAACAACGTACCTAAGTAAACAAACTCATTTACTTGTTCCACTCGCTGTCCATCGATCAAAACATTACAAGCCGTAACGCATTCCTCCTTTTCAAAAACCATAACTTTGGTTTTACTTACATTCACTCTCATTCCTTTCCTCTCTAACGCACCATGCATGATTGTTACCATCTCCTGCAACTCCTCCGCTGAAGATGCAAGTATTACCTGATCATCAGCATAAAGGAGGCATTTGACGAGTAACCCATTCATCCTTAATCCGCAGTAATTTTGTTTTAAATCTTGCAAACAACTGTCCATGACGAGGTTAAACAGCCACGGCGACGCTACACATCCTTGTCTAACACCTTTCTCGATGGTAAACCAGTCAGTGTATGCCCCGTTTATCTTCAAACAAGCTCTAGAATCCTCATAAAGGGATTTCAGAGCTCGAATGAGGCTGCTGTCTACCCCATTCATTGTCAGCACCGACCACATTTCATTCCTCACCACTTTATCGTAAGCCTTTTCCAAATCCACGAATACGCAATAGACCTTTTGACCTTTGGCCAAAAACTTTTCGGCTATGCTTCGCAAGGCAAAAACCTGATCCGTGCACCTCATACCCTTTCGGAATCCCGCTTGTACATCCCATATTTTCTTGTCGGTTACTTGCATAACTCTTTCAATCAGTACCTTTGCATACAATTTGCCAACAATGCTGAGAAGGCTAATGCCTCTATAGCTTTTGCAGTCTTGTTGCGAGCCTTTTCCTTTATACAGAGGCACAACAACAGCTGTGGCACAGTCATTAGGTACTCGGCCGGTGCTCCAGCACAAGTTATATAACCGCTGCAACTGACCCACTATGATGCCCTGTCCAGCCTTCAGCATTTCGACTGTAATCCTATCATATCCTGCAGCTTTACCTACTTTTATACTTTCCAGTGCCTTCACGATCTCATCCACGCCAATAACGCTTTCATCATTGCTATCACTACCATTCATTTCGTCAATGGGTGTCTCTACCGCCGTTCTTTCAAATAATCCTTCAAAATACTCTTTCTATCTCTTCAGCACGCACGATTCACCATTCACTATCCTTCCATTCTTGTCTCTGATCGATGTGTATTCTGAGGACTGAGTTCTTCCTCGAAGTGCACGAATGAATTTCCAGAAAAACGTAATATTTCTCCGGAAATCATCAGCTAGTCTGCTATCAAACTCATCTTTCTTTTCCTCTTTTTTCCTTTTAACCATTTCTTTCACTATTCTTTTTGACCTCACAAACTCCTTTCTTGCTTTATCTATGCCCTCACTCGCTGCTTTTCCCATTCTTTCATTTGCTCTGGCAGCCAACCAATCTAACCAAGCTTTCTTCTTCTCTGACACTGCTGATTGTATATCCTTGTCCCACCATGTATTCTTACCTTTCGTATTTTCCTTCTCTTGAACACACCACATACTTCAGATGCCACACATACTACCTCTTCTTTAAAGGATTGCCATAATTCATTCATATTGTTTATGCCATCGCACCTCTCAAATCTTGCTATCAATTTTCGTTTATATTCATCTTTCACATCTTTCTCTTGCAGATTTTCTACTTTTATTCTTTTCAAGACTCTATTTTCATTATGCTCTCGGTGTCGCCATCCTTTAAAGAGCCCATTTATCCGGCTCAACACCAAGAAGTGGTCTGTGTGGATGCCGATCCCTCGATACACTCTTGTATCCATCACATTCTTTCTCAGTCGTTCATCTACTATTACAAAATCAATCATACTTCTTCTAACATTTTTCGCCTCACGCGTATACATATGTATCCTTTTATGATCAAACATGGTGATTGTCACACAAAGGCTCCACTCCAAACAAACCTCAAGCAGTGCTTTTCCGTTTTCATTCACACTCTCATCACCGAATGCAACTAACACCCTTTCAAATCCATCTCGCTTTACTCCCACCCATCCATTGAAATCCCCTAACAAAATCAATCTTTCGTTATTCTTACATTTCCTCAAAATATCTCTTTAACTCTCCCAAAACTCCTGCCTTTCGTCTTGCTCTTGCTGTGACAAACCCGTAACAATATTGACCGGGGCGTACACCCCTATAATAAAGACACGAGTAAGTCCTACTTTCATTCTCATCCATAGTAGCCTAGCATTTACACATTCAAACTCTTTTATACAGTCATTCATTCGCGCACATAGTATTACACCATCTCCCTTGCAGGCACTGGTGGTACTATCTACCCCAGACCAATACGCCGTATATGTGCCATGCTTGGTGGTGTCACACCCTTTCCTTTTTGTCTCATTCACACAAAGAACATCAATCTTTCTATCATCCATCATCTGACATACTTCATCCAATTTGCCGTCCATCCCTCCTCCAACATTCAACGTTGCAAACCGAATTTCGTTGGCCACTTTTCGCCCTCGCGGGGAACGAGACGTGACGAGTTGCGAACCGCGTCGCCGCCGTATGAAGAAGAAGAAGTTTTTGTTTCCCACGAGATTTAGGGATCTAGACGGTCCATCCCCGCAGAGCCTTTTACGGGGGTAAGGCGGAATATCAGCTGTGCCCTGTGACCACCAACACAGGCACCATCCGTTTACGACCAGCTTGCCTTCTAGCCACTAATCCCTCGGCACGGGTCGGTTCACACTTTAGATCGGGGTTTTGTGTCGGGTATGCTCCCTAAAAATTGGTTTAATTTCGGAGTTTTCCTTCTCCTAGACAGGTTGCCAACCAAGGCTAACGAGGCCCATCTCCCCGAGATGATCCATTGAATTTATATTTATTACGTCTATACATTGTCAAATCCGAAAGCATACTATATTGATCCGCGTTAAATATTATGATCTGATACTGATAATCTTATGCACACAAGTCTATGGATATTATATGGCTACATTACTATACATGCCATATTTAATATCATTTGATGAAATCCTTATCTATTTTCCATACATAAGTTGATCCAGAGGATTTATATTTATTATAACCATGCATTGTTAGATCCACGAGCGAAATTATAGGTAGCAGCTATGGAGTTATTTGCTAGCATTATGTTGTTGATTTACGTATTGTTTAACTCTGATTACATGCTGCATCGTACGTACTTACTTATAATAATACCAACTAGACATTATAAGTTGTTTGTTGTTTTATCTACTACTGTCCTACTAGCAAAACCACCATATGGAGAGGCTTAAGTCCTGTAGTGGACTGCAAAAGGCATCATCAATTTATTATGACCATCTTCCTACACTATTAGATCAACATTTAGACACCAAAGAAGTTTATATACAATAGCGGGCATTGTAATAATAATAAAGCACCTATTACCAATCATCTTTATCAGAACATTATGCCGGTAATATAGTAGTTTTGGTTGACTACTGTTACCCTTTTCTACCAAAAGTCAATTTCTTTCAAAATTACCAATCCTACCATTTCTACAATACATCATTACTAAAATTTCTACCAAATCTACCATTATCTCAAACCAACCATTTGTGACATAACAACTTTTGCTACCAAAACTACAATATCTACCAAAACTACAATTTCCACCAAAACTACTATTCATACAAAAACAACCATAATATCTTCTAAAACTATCATTTCTTTCAAAGTAACCATTTCCTACCACAGATTCTACCAAATTTTCTACCAAATCTACAAGTTCTGCCTGTCACAATTTTCTACCAAATAGTTCCTATCACTTTTAAATGACTTTATTAGTACTCTATCTATATTATTCAATAGAACTCATGACATGCAAATTTTTATATTTTAAATTAATGTTGACCTTTAATTTAAAATCTGTCATATAGTGTGATGAACAGTAAGACTTATGTAATAGGACTATAGTATTTAAGATTATATTTAATGTAAAAGAAAAATTTCTACGCCGGTGACGGCAAAATACTATGGACTTAAAACAGTAAACAACTTTGTAAACAGTATTCCAACAAATAAACTATTATTTTCTATTCTGTAAATGTTTCACATTAATAAAAAAATTGGGCAAGTGCGAGTCGGACTCGTACACAAAGGGTTCCGTACCATCATCTATAAAAGAAAATCACGATTGTTCTATGTATACTTAAATATTTTTTAAGTTTCTACCTGTTTATTAAGATCGAGTACGAAATTGATTAAAAATTACGTTTGTTGTATGGGAGCCCCGCTTTATTATTAACTTTTTTTTATTTCATATCATCATTTATTTTAAAAGGTAATATACAACTACATATTCAGTGTAAATTTTAAGCGTCTACCTGTTACCGTTGGTAATTTTGAGCAAAAAATACGAAAAAAAAATACGTTTATTGTATGGGTATTATGTATGTATTATGTAAAAAAAAATAAAATATTAAGGGAGGGTCCCTTAATATTTTCATTTTTTTAATTTTTTGTTATAGCGGCAACCGAAATATATCATTTGTGAAAATTTCAGCTTTCTAGTTATCACGGTTTATGAGATACAGCCTGGTGACAGACAGACGGACAGACAGACAGCGGAGGCTTAGTTATAGGGTTCCGTTTTTTACCTTTTAGGTACGGAACCCTAAAAAAGATGTCCGAAGGAACTTCATCGTGGGTATTGTGTTTCGAAAGAAATTTCAAAAAACATTTTCATAATTTAGATGCCTGTACTTGACGGAATATTAGCTTTTTCACAGAGCGACTGCCGTTTGACCTCTACAACCCGAAGGCGTAAGCATATTTTATGGTTTAGACCAGATATTTGAGGGCACTGATTACCCTAACGACTGTCGAAGATGATACTTTACTTGATACTTGATTGCACGGGCTGTTTCCGCAACTCCACGTCTTGGCGCGTATTTTGTGTGCGGGTGGGAATGGTGTCTTCATTCGAGCCACCCCAGCTCTTCGAGGAAGGCCAGCAGACTCTTGCCTCCTGCCTCCCTCAGGGTGCTGTATCTCGTCAGGTACTGCTGCCTGTACTGTGCGACCTCAGGGCAGTCGAGGAGCAGGTGAGCTGCCGTCTCGTCTGCTGCCATACAGGCGAATGTCGAAGATGATAACCGAAACCGATGGCTTTACGTGCTTAACGAGGCACGGAGGGATGTGTTCTTTTGTGGCCGGTCACCCTATGTCCAGCAGTTGACGTCGTTTAGCTGATATGATGATGATATTTCACATCAGCCAAAGGACCCAAATTCATATAAGTAAGCAGATATGGCCTGGCGTACATACGTAATGGAGCCACATAATATTCATATAAGCTATTGTGCATAAGAATATCAGTATCAGTTCATATTTAAAGTGGATTAATATAGTATGCTTTCGGATTTGACAATGCATGGACGTAATGAATATAAATTCACTGGATCATCCTATGTATGAAAAACTAAAATTTAAATACATAATTGTAATGTGAAACCATTAAGTATTGTTTGACGGGTATAATTATGTATGTCTTAAAGGAGCCAAATAAATATACAGATTATGGTATACAATTATGCGTTAAATAGTAAGCTAAAATATACAAACAAAAATACTCAAGTAACATAATCCTGGAGCCACATAATATTGACCAGCAGGTCTATATTACAAAGTTTTGGATTCAAATAAGTACGCACATGTGGCGTATAAAGTGAGCGGCCCGTGGCAAAGTGGCAGCCGCTCAAATCTATCGATTCGCAAGGTTAAGCGCGTTCGTCACCGTCTGGTTTATAGATGGGTGACCAGCCACAAAAAGTCACACCCTCCGTGCCCTAAATTAAATGGTAATACATGTTATAGTAAGAAAACAGTCGCTCTGTGGAAAACTAATATTCAGCCAAATCTGGTTAGACTAGAAAGCGGAGCCCGGGCTCCAAGGCAAAGGCTTGGATGCATAACGCTCGGAGGATGATGATGATGACCCATCTATAAACCAGACGGTGACGAACGAGTTTTACCCCGCGAATTTTTTAAAGATTCGAGTGGTCGCCACTTTGTCACGGGCCCCTCTGGTAGGTAATGTACCTATCTACTACAAATATTTAACCAAAATCTCCGAAGTAAAAAAACTGCTGGAAAGATGGACGAAGAAACCAAGTTAATATAAGAAATTCCGCAAGTTATGAGAATTGATAAGAAATACAGAATAATAATACATAAAAGTGACCAAGAACCAATGACTGCCCTCCGTGAAGAATACTGCGCTGCGATTGGCCCATTTGAATCGGATCAAGTAAATCTAAAATGCCTAAGGTGTGGATTTGTATAAAAATGGCGTAATTATTATTAGCAACGACGTTGGCGTTAGTTGATCCGAAGGGAACCACATGAGAATGGGGCGCTCGCAATGGATCAAGAAATCATGGCCGGATCAACAAGTGAAAACGGATCAAACAAAAACTACTTATATGGCACGCTTGATCAACAATGTGATGAAGGGGATATCTATATATATATATATATATATATATATATATAAAAGAAAGTCTTGTTAGTTACACTATTTAAAACTCAAGAGCGGCTGAACCGATTTGGCTGAAAATTGGTCGGGAGGTAGATTAGAACCAGGAAAAATACATAGGATACAATTAGTGGCAAAAAATAGACTGGGAGGGATTGTAGGGAGGGTTGAAGTTTGTAGGGACAAATCTACCTACCTATTGAAATATACAACGCATGCACAGGAAAAGTACCTGGGGAGCATAAAGCTACAGACATCCTGCAGCTTTAAAATATCTCATTGTAGCTTAGGATATTGAAAAGTACCAGGGTAGCATAATTTTAGAGAGGGTCATAGTTTGTGGGTAATGTATTAATTAAAGGAACAATAAAGAACCAATATTTTTTTTATTTGTATTTAAAAAAATGAACTTAATAAAATCCAAGATCTGCTTATTGATTGCCTCTAAGGCGGAACATAGTTTGCCGGGTCAGCTAGTTTATTATAAAAAGGTAAGATAAACACTAGAGTGCACGCACCCATTAATACTCCTTGAGTGGACGCGCGGGCTACAGGTGTAGCCCATTTGTTGTATCAATTAATTCTATGAAGAAGTAAACATATTAATAAAACTCATTGTTTAATTTATAGATATCTCTATTATAATCAGAATGGAACATAAAAAAAATCATGACTTGTCTTCTTAATTATAATATCAAACTTATAATGAAACTACTTTAAAATCATCAATATTTGCAGGCTTGATATGCAATAGTCTTACTTTCGTTTAGGAACGTAATATTTACCTTGAAAGTTATCACTAGCAATGGCTATTAACCACATAATTAAATGATTTGCAATAGACTGCTCTATTGGCAAGCAATCAAGACACACACCTTCATGAGGTTCACTACTAATGCGCCTCATACATTTGCTGCATTGCTTGCGTGCGCTGCAGAATAAATACCAACCACCTCCTCCCCGAATTGGCATATTTTGCTGGGAAATACGACGCTCAATGGGGACACGATCTTGCTAGATAGAATTACACTTTTTAGAAATATTGACGTCAGATCACATTTATTTGTAGATTATTCATTTTTAATGTTATTATGAGACCGTTTATACATGTCATGTTACTGATCGAACGTTAATACGCCATAATTATACAAAAAATTACAATATTTACCACTTGTACACTGGGCAATTATTTTCCTTAAATGCAAGCGCGGGGCACAGGTGTAGCCCACCATCTTCTAGGACGATTTTTGCGCACGTCCTTATGCCGATGTAATAGACATTCTACGAGTAGGACCGGGGAGAACCAATCGAGGAATACACAAGACGATTGCGCTGTGGCATACCTAGTTCCGCCAAAATATGACAACATTACACCCTAGGCTACATATGTAGCCCACGCGTGTACTCTAGTGTTAATGTTATTTTTAGGATTCTAATATTAAAAATAATGTATTTATTCTTGTGACAGTGAACACCAATCAGAGAGCATTACGTCAAACAGTACGACCGCCATTAATGTTGTTGACATTTTAGTAGTAAATACAGCTAAAACGTCAAACTTTCTACCTGTCAAAGCGAATATAACAAAATAAAAGTGGGTACATCAGACTTGACTTCATTCACGGTTTGTTTTGTTTTGGACTTTGTGATATCACTCAACCGCCATGATGTTTTACGGCGTTTTCGTTTCAAATTCAAAAAAAAATTTTAAAATCCGTAATTAGTAATGTTGCTGATCGATTTTTGAATAAAAAATCGGTTAATTCAGCTAATAAAGGAACGAATCAATCGCTAATTACATTTTAGGACATAAGCTTATTGTTGCGTTACTGATTGACTGACAGAAAACCCACAATTAAAACTATTAGACATAGAAAGCTGTAATTGTGAGTGATCTATGGCGTGTATTTTCCTTGGTTCCTTGGAGACCGTAGAGTTACACTAAGAAAGGATTTCACAACATTTCCACGGGAACGGGCACAAACGGTTGAATAAAAAAAATGTGCGCGCGTAAAAGCAGGCATCCTCTTTTGTCCATATTATTAGTAGATAACATCTGTTGTTTAACAACTATAAAAACACCCTTTTGAAGACAACTGCTATATTTGGGTGGTAAAATGTTATCATAAAGGTTAGTGCCGAAATATCGGTTACTCCAAACAAAGGTACCGTAATATATCCCGAAAGACAATTTAAATCAATTTTAAATGACCACGAAAGTTTAAATTCCTATAAAGCAGTAATATGTTTACATAGATTTAAAATATATAAATTAATATTATATTATGAATTTATGGGCATTGGTTTGGACATTTGGAACGGATGGATGAAAGAAGGAATACGAAAGGAGTGTATCGTGCGAGAATGAATGGAAATGTCGGTAGGGGACGCCCTAGGCGGACGTACGCCAACCAAATAGGTGACGTACTGAAAAAGGGCCAAATTAAAAGTACCCATAACCGACGCGCATGCATGATGAGGTTAATGAATGTCGAGGAAGCGAAAGAAGTATGTTTGAACCGAAGCATGTGGCGTTCTTTAGTCTCTGCCTACCCCGATGGGAGACAGGCGTGACGATATAGATAGATAGATAGATATGAATTTATGATATACAATAATATACTTATATAAATAGGTATGTATGTACACTACGGCCGACGAATCATGGCGAGTCTGAAGCTAGCCTTTGCGAATTACCTCGCATGTATACTCGTGTAGAAAACTGTTATTGCCAGACTTAATATAATTTATATACAAGTAGTATTTTACGATGAATGCACCTGACCTGACAATAGTGGCAGATATTTTAACCGGAACATACACAATATTAAACTAAAGTCTACAAACAGGATACGATAGTGTATCAACTAGGATACTGAAAACCGTGTCTAATAAAATATCAAATCCAATGAGCAACATAATTTTCGGTATTATGCAGGGAGTAGTTCCCACGGAATTAAAAAGGACCATAATAAAACGGCTCTTTAAGAAACATGATAAACATAGTTTGACTCGTTATAGACCTATAGCATTAATTCCAGTCATATTAAAAATATTTTAGAAGGTTATCCATATGCCTGTTGAACAATCGGAAACAAAAGAAACATACCTGAATGCTGCAGTTTTTTTTTTGGAAATTGCGTTGACAAACATAGATCGAACGGATTTTTCTTTAAGTTGACACAAAGCCGCAATTAAGAATGCGTGCGTGTTGTATTCCAAATAAGTAGGTATTTGAAACATGGCACGCGTGGTATGCACCCATGAATTCCATGAATAAGTACCCATGGGTGCAAGGGACTTCTATAGATCATTATCTAAAGATATATGTTTTATATATTTGCTTTATGATTAAAGTTTCATGAATAAAGTTGTAGAGAATTTAATTTGCAACAAAAATCTCGTTCACATATTCTTTGTGCGGCCAATAGTTTACCAGATAATCAAGAAAACTATCTGCATCTGCACTCTTTCCAAGATGGCGGCAGAGGGACAAGAGCCATAAATTTGAATCAAGCTTTACAACAGCCCTTCCCACACATCTGTAAAATAAAATTGCATCGTCTGATAAATGCAACCCCAAATGTAACTTTTCAATGGACTATAAATACTTTTGTCATCGTCTGTACTTAAGACAGAGATAGTAAAACGAATACTTAGGTGTGACAAAGACACATTATATATCGAAAACTTCAAAAGTAAAAAAGAGATGTCCAATGTACGTGTTTGACGCTCAATTTAATCGATTTTTATTGATATCGATTAAAATTATTTAGAAAGAATATAAGTGTATTCAATTACATATAAAGATTTGTAATCTGTTCCAACTCTTTCTATTAATGTCATCGTTAATAGACAACTGATATAAGTAAATCAGGTCTTTAAACCTAGAAAATAAATTTTATTAGATTTGTTTATACTAAAAACAAAATCTCACTATTCTAATATATAAAATTCTCGTGGCACAGTTTTCGTTGCCATACTCCTCCGAAACGGCTTGACCGATTTTGATGAAATTTTTTGTGCTTATCCGGTATCTATGAGAATCGGCCAACATCTATTTTTCAAAAAAAAATTAAAAAAAATTTGCAAAACAACGTTTGCCGGGTCAGCTAGTTAATATATAATACCTAATTGTATATTGCTTGGTTTAATAAATCTATTTCATTTTATACCTTATAGTACTTTTATTATTATAAGAAAAATAAATTGATTCAAAATCAATTATAATATTAGACGATAAAAATTTTTGATTGAATAAACTATCAATTTGTATTTACATAACGTGCATGCCCATGGCCTAGACTACCGCCCCGCGCACCCCGCTTCTTGCCACCGCGTTGTTCCTAAAAAGCATTACTGCGCCGCCTTCTGCGCGAACTTCAGACTCGCCATAGTTAAACGGCCGTACAGTATATATATATATATATATATATATACTTATACAAACATACACATATTTAATACACAAATGTATATGGAGTGTATATGTATGTTTATCCATTGTCTAGTTCCCATAATACAAGCTCTGCTTAGTTTGGGACTAGACGGTGTTGTGTGAATGTGGTAGAATACATACATACATACATACATAGACTCACGCCTGTTTCCCCGGAGGGGTAGGCAGAGGCATATTAAACACCCCCTTTTCGCCAGTGTTTTGATCCCACATAATAGGTGGCGAGCCTATTGCCGCTTATCGGGATATTTTGTTTGCCAGAGCCTCGTCCGTTGATCGGCAGGTGCACCACTTGCAGGTGAGGTTGGCTTGGGACCCTAAGTTCTTGGTGGGAACCCTATGTGGTAGAATATTATATTATTATATTATTTTATATTAAGTACTAGGTTATTTGCTGTCAACCATTGTGTAACTTGTAATAGTGCATTATTTACAGCATCACATGATTTCTATTCTATTAAGTTTGTGAATATTTTTATTGGATTTGTGGGGAAAGTAGAAAACTTACCCCACAATTGTTCTAATTTACGAATAGGTACATGATATTATTATCGTAAAGTTTTAGTACGGCTAACGAAATTAACACCACTAGGCAAAGCCATGAACCTTGGTCCTATTTAAGAAAAAGAGTTTATGAGGGAAGGGAGTTTTTATGCCTTAGAGAATTGCAGAACATCCATTCCGTACGATACTTATATACGCTCATTATTTTAAAAATTGTTTTATTTGCCTAGATTGTTCAAACAGTGCTTGAGCCAAAAAGCAGTATTTGCCTTCCCAAATACCTTCCAAAAAGTCCATCTGCCTTTTTTTGTGTAATTAATCTATCAACCAAACTGGACGCTTGCCAAGCAAAAGTATTTTTCACTGTTTGTATAAACAAAACGAGTATAGTCAGTTATGTTTAAAACTAAGTTTTTATCAGTTTGTTTTGGCGTTCACAACATTTCGTGCATCTATATGAACAATTTAGGCAGCACAAAAGTTTTTATTTTATTAGAGCTAGATAGATTTAGATAAAGATCATAATTAGGTGATAGCCACACTGGCTGTTCACTGATGGAGTGGGTGGAGGTATTACTTAACTCTCTCGGAAGATCAACATATTTAGGTAGCAGTAAACTTCTTAAATATGTTGATCTTAGTTTGTTCCTATTTTAGAGCTGTAAAGAAGTGGAAACCAGAAATAGAAGCAGATTTGGCTAGAATAGCAATCACCCTTTTCTGGCTATCCTTTCAGATGGCAACTTGGGAGTGACACCTCGGTAAAAATCATGATGACATGGCTGATAACCATCAAGTTCCTACGCTGTTGCAATTTTTTTTTTATAGATTCACCCCTGTATCCCTGAAGAGTTGGACGAGGTGTAATATTACACCAGCATTTCGCCATGATTTACCGTTGCTCATTTGCAATATATATTCTAGTTTTCGACAATAAACTTCATTATTAATGTAACTGGCTTAAAAACTACTAGAGGACCCGTGCTGCTCCGCGGCATATTTTAATATTATAAAAAAGCTCTTAAATATAGGTATGATGAGTACTTTATAGCCTTATCTAATAAGTAACAAGATAATATTCTTACCAAAAATATATTAGAAATGGTAGATTGATATAAATGGTAGTTTTGGTAATAATGGTAGCATTCGAAAGAAGTTTACTGTCGAAAACTAGAATATATATTGCAAATGAGCAACGGTAAATCATGGCGAAATGCTGATGTAATATTACACCTCGTCCAACTCTTCAGGGATACAGGGGTGAATCTATAAAAAAAAAGTTGCAACGGCGCAGGAACTTGATGGTTATCAGCCATGTCATCATGATTTTTACCGAGGTGTCACTCCCAAGTTGCCATCTAAAAGGATAGCCAGAAAAGGGTGATTGCTATTCTAGCCAAATCTGCTTCTATTTCTGGTTTTCACTTCTTTACCAAGTCTCGTGACCGTAAAAAGTTGTGAGATCCATGTAATACTAAGTCGGTTAAAAATCTTTAATGTTTCAAATAAATAGATTGACTCGGCCATCGCATGGAAACACAATATATCTCATAAGTAATACATATATAAATTAATCAATTCAATTTTTAAATTAAATTAGTCAATACATTTATTTAAAACATTAAAGATATTTAATTAACCGACTTGGTATTACATGGATCTCACGACTTTTTACGGTCGCGAGTCTTGGTATTTTTGACAAGTATTGTTTTTATGGGATCTCATTTCTTTTTGTAGATAGACTTACTTTTGTCCTTTGCGGTACCTTCTACTTCTTGTACACCAACAACAAATATTCTTAATTAAAGCTCTAACTGAAAATGTAATTTTGCAATCCTTTATATTTATATGGGATTACAAAGTTACTAATGCAGTTGATGTATCTCGAAAACTGGACCGAACTTGAAATATATTTTAGTTTTTCCTTGGTTCATTCACTAAACACTAATTGTTTCCTAAATTTGAAGTTTCTTTGTTTGCTAGAAGTGCCTTAGACTTTTGATGATCGGTCAGTGAGTGACAAAATTAAGAATTTTGACTCGTTATAATTCTTAAACTACTATTTTAAATTGAATTAAATTCTTTCTTTCTTTCTTTTCTTTCTTTCTTTTTTAAAAGACAACTCCCGCATTAGGCCTAAATCCTGTGTCGCGGGGAATTTTACAAACATACAACTAACGGACATCTGAACACCTAGACTCGAAACAACAATTTGTGAATTACACAAAGTGTTGCCTCGTGTGGGAATCGAACCCACAACACTCGGCACAGTGTTAAGCGGCGAGGCGGCCGCTTAAACCAGTACGCCAATCGTGCGGTAAAAGTCAAAATTTGAAATACACCATCTTTATACAATGCCTGCATGGTTACTAAACAATCAGGCTTCTAGTTTTATCCACAACGAAGTTATAAGGGGTCGAAAATTGCCTGAATTGCTTCGAGAAAAGGATGGTACGGCAGTGCCGCTTTTTTGCTCGACTTGGTGGGGGCACTGCCGTGCCCCCAGATAAGGATGAGGACTCCGGACATAATGAAGCAAGGATTTGAGGTAGTGCCGAGGTAATATGCTTCATATTGTGTATTAAAACTGCGATGGAACTGTCTCGGTACAGTTAAATTAATGCAAAAAGTGCTTAAACATCTATTTTATTATAAAATGTAAAGAGTAAGAGTGGAATAAAACTGAAAATAATAACAGAAGTAATACAAAACAAAAGCAAATAAAATATGAGAGCCAGTTTGAATAATCGATAGTCCTTTTGTTACATAAAAAAGCAACCAATTTTAGTACGATTTTATTTTGTGCGTACACAATTGTGTACGCACAAAATAAAATCGTAAAAAAAATTGAAATAAGTCAAAGTTATTCTTATTCAAATAGTTAATTAACTAATTGAATAAGAATAACTTTGACTTCTTTCAATTTATTTTTAAAAGCAATATAGGATTTTTTCCTTATCGGAATCAAAACATAAGAAGTTTTATTTATTTAAAAGGTAATATAATTAATAATAGGTTATTGTATCACTTCCTATTAAACATTTTTCAGCAAATGTATACGTACAAATGTACATACAAAATAAAAGTAGATATTTATGTGCAGGTCTGCAAGGATATCGAAAGAATACGAAAGATATCATAGATTTATGTATCAGTATTTTAATCAAACCAATAATTATCTAGAAATGACATTAAAAATTATTCGGGCACGGAATTTATAATTATTTTAGTTAATTTATTCAAAAAAATTAAAAATATAATTTTGTATCATTCATCATTCACTTAATATACAAGTACTTAAATTTCAGAAATAAATTTCATCTGTAAGTGGCTCTAAAACGGCTTTACTGCTGCAGGGCAATAGCATTAAATGAATACTTAAATAAACCTATTTCCAATTATTTTTCTGAGATTCAAAAGTAACTTTCAAACCTCAATGTTATCTAAATTTTGGAAGATAATGGTTTCTGCATAAGATCGCTTTAAATCTTGGTTTAACAAGGGTCTTACGTGAGCTAAACCCTTAAACAAAGATAAGCGAAATTGTACGTTTTGGATAAATATTTTGGAGCGGCTGCGTTATTCAATACCGTAGTGCAATTATCGAGGACGTTGCACTCCAGTGAAATTGATTTTTACTTTCGTTTTCTTTTCGTTATTTTATTGGTTTTGATTTAGAATGGAGTAAGAATGTCTTATAAGTAGCAGATTATATATATCTGTATTAGAAATATCCAGGCAGCGATAGCCTAGTGGAGATACCAACAAACTGCCATGCAGATGGTATCGGATTCGAATCCACGGCGCGCACCAATGACTTTTCGGAGTTATGTGCGTATTGAATTACAAATTATCGCTTGCTCCGTGCCTGGGAGAGCACGTTAAGCCGTCGGTCCCGGTTGTCATGAAGATCTTTGACAGTCGTTATAGGGCGTCAGTACCTTCTAAATAAACTGACACTAGTCTAAACCATGGAATATCGCTACCCCTTCGGGTTGCGGAGGTTAGACAGGCAATCACTCTGTGGAAAAGCTAATATTCAGCCAAATCCGGTTAGACTAGAAAGCGGGCCCCAGGTTGAAACTGGGATAGCGCTAGGAGAATGAAATGAACTGTTGGGATCCTAAATGTGTGACCACCCAGAAAAAAGAAAAAGTGACATCTAAGCACTCGCGTTGTGAAAATCTCATGTTCAGTTTATTCTGGTTAGACTAGAAAGATGGTATCGGGATGCCGAGGCAAAAGATTAGAGCTTTCAGGGATTCTTTCTCTTAGCGTTATCCCAGTTTCAATCTGGGGTCCGCTTTGTAGTCTTACCGGATTTGACTGAATATTAGCTTTTCCACGGAGCGACTGCCTGTCTGACCTCCGCAACCCGAAGGGATAGCGATATTCCATGGTTTAGACTAGTGTCAGTTTTTATTTAGAAGGTACCGACGCCCTGTAACGATTGTCAAAGATCTTCATGACAACCGGGACCGACGGCTTAACGTGCTCTCCGAGGCACGGGACAAGCGATAATTAACAATTCAATACGCACATAACTCCGAAAAGTCATTGGTGCGCGCCGTGGATTCGAACCCGATACCCTCTGCATGGCAGTCTGTTGGTATATCCACTCGGCTATCGCCGCCTAGAGCTTTCAGGGATAACGCCTATATAAAGTATTCTCCAATGTCAAGATACATCATGTTCAACAATTCGATGGTAGGCACAAAGACTTTATCCTTATTTCTATAACTCAAACTAAAATATTTTTTTATAGAAACAAGCAATCATAGCTTAGACTTAGAGATCTCGAATATTCTTAGTTGTGAATAGAAACCTGTATTTGCCTCATTTTAGTTTCAAAAGAATATGCAGATTATACCTACTGTAATGGTAAAGACGTATGTAATTAGGATGACGCTGTTTTATTTTTAAATAATTGACACCACCTTGAGCCAAGGTGGTGTCAATTATTTAAAAAATGTATTGACTACAAATACCTACGATTTGGTTTATCCCAATAGTACGTACGTCATTTCGTCTCTCGTGGTCTATCACAAACAGAAATTAGGTGAACTAATTGAAAGATAAAATTCTTAATCGATATCGCGTATATCTTAATAAACCAAGTAAAATTACACTCAAATTACAGGGCCATGAATACCCTATTTGTGTCTGAAATATCTAATATACATTTGTAAATATCTCAACAGTGGAAAAGTCTCTATACGTAGGCCAACACTCTCAATGACTTTCATACGATCTATATTGGGAGTCCTTCTCACAAATGTTTATTAAAATTTGACTCTTCCATTGTTAAAGCCCTTCATTGGATGTTTTTACATTTATTCTCTGCTCCTTTTGTTCGATTATAGAAGAAAATTTTCATTTAGTTTTGATTTTTACGTGATTGATGACAAACGTTACTATCTTGCTTCTATTGTTGAATATTCTGGACGAAATATTTCGTTACATGTTAGAATTTCGAATAAAATTAAATTATCAATGGACCTGAAAACTTCAGCACTATAAATATGTTCAATAATAGGTAATTGCAGATAAAATTTATATTATTATTATAACTTAGTCATTGTGCTTAGGTCTGTACTGGAAAGTAGCACAGTTTTCATTTTGGTGATAATAATTGGTATTAAGGGTGATAAGTGAACTTCCAAACTAGTTGTTTAACTCGATTCACTGAAAATGTTGAAAATTGTTTATTGTAGGTCATTTAGACACTATTGCTTTTATTTTATTACTTAAAGTCTATACCATAAAGGGATCAATTGAGGATAGCCAATTTCCGTAATCAAAGTTGTAGGATGCATTTTGACATGAGCGCTTGTTCTATACACGTTTGCGGTCGCTCCGGAAACATTGACTTTTGTCGTGTTTTTACTATTGTGGAGAGATGAGGTTTGTTTTCTCTTGTATCCGATAGTTGTATGTTTGTGAAGTTCTCCGCGATACATAATTTATTCCTAGTAATGACGGAAAAAAGAAAAATAATGCCTTTACTATCTTTCAAATAGCAATCGCGTGTATAATTTATAGTAGCGTTATTCAGGATCTTCAATCGTTCTTCGTAGTTCCGTGGGTATCCACTAGATGTTTTTAATGTTTATTGTCTTTTTTAATGCCATACACTTACATAGAAGACATGATTTGTAGGAAGCCACAGATTAAATTGTTGATAGACAAGTACTTAACCATTTTTTATTTATCTTTTAGAATGACCTATTGTTCAAAAGGAGTGTTTATAGTTGTGTGTGACGAAACAGGAGTTGGTATTGAACTTACGGACAGATTGATTAAGAAAGGAGTCAGGAAAATCATACTACACATGCGATCGAAAGTCAGGGGATATCTTCACACAAAGTTTGTGTAAATATAAACTTTCTTTAAAATTCTTTTAGTGTATGTGAAACTGAGTATATATCGAGTCGTACTATTAAGATTTGGGTCATATTCCGAACGCCTTTATCATCATTTTAAGATACACACTTAAGGATTACATACATAGAGTCACGTCTGTTTCCAGGAGGTGTAGGCAGAGACTACGGAACGCCATTTGCAACGATCCTGACATATCTCTCATACTTCATTCACGCCCATCAAGTTTCTCTTGCATGGTCTTCTGTTTAGGGTATACTTCTTATCTGTCTTTTTTTAGGATGTCTATAATCTGGTCAGATAACGTCCGCCTAGGTCTTCACCTTCGTCCTGTCCCTTCCACATCTTCTTTGACAGTCTTTCGTCATCCATTATCTCCAAGTGCCCAAACCATCTTAACATGCCTTTCTCGATGCTTTTCATTACATCTTCTTTTACCCCACACCACTCTCTTATCACACAATTCTTTACTCTGTCGGTCAAAGATACACCACACATACTTCTCAATGCTTTCATTTCTACAGCATTTATTCTACTTTCAAGTCTCTTCTGCCATACCCAACTTTCATTACCGTACATAAAGGTAGGCACTAACACCCCTCTATGCACAGCCAAACGTACCTTTTTGGACACGTTTTGACTGTTCATAAACGCCTTCAGAGCTCCATTCACTCTATTACCTGCATTAACTCTTCTTTCAATATCTTCTTCATTCTTACCATCTCTTGTAAACAATGTTCCTTAGTATACAAACTCATTCACTTATTCCACTCGCCGTCCATCGATCAAAACATTAAAAACCGTAACGCATTCGTCCTTTTCAATAACCATAACTTTCGTTTTACTAATGGCGCTGATACACCTAAGCATTCACTTGTAACAGAACAGCAAGAATTTGCCGTTTTCTGTTTTGTCGAACCGAACATTTTCACGATCATTCTAGTTAGTTAGTTGGACAGGTGTTTTCCGCACTTAGCCACTTAATTGGGCCATTGTGCGTTCTAGCAAACACTCTTAATTCAAATAGTCCGTACAATATAGAAAAAATATAGAAATCGCACTACAACAGTAGTTTTGCGGCACATGTTTACTTCAGTTTCACTTATAAATTATTTCTAGAGTAAGATACACAAACAAATTACGTTTCTGAATGAGACACAGATTTTAATTTGAACAGGTTTAACAAATCACACAAGTGTCTCTTCCTATGTTCAAATTTATTTATCGACATCGAGAGTTTATCAACATTCTGATGCCTAATGCCTTGCACCGTAAGTGATTATATATTTTATTGTATCTAACTAACCTGTGTTTAAGACGATCAGCGCCTGAAGCACAGGTTTATCCTAGTTCAGGCATATAATTTTATATAAGGAACCTAAAACTTAGCTTTTGTACTCTAAATAAGTAAACTGTACTATTTTAATGAACAGAATAAATTGAATTTGAATTCTTTTGAAATTAATTCTGAGTAAATCAAATCTAAGGATCTATTATAAACATTATCTATATTTATTCTGAGTTAGCCCATCACTAGTCAAGTTAAATTTAGTGACAAACTACGAAGATTATTCTCTTCATTAAAATCATAAGTCAAAGTGAAGTAAATATATTGGATTTAACCGCCTTTGTAGTGCAAATTCTATGTATTACCCATATTTATTAGGCTCGCCCGAATGTTCGTGAGAATGTTCGCTAAAACACACTCATTTGTTTTGTAACATTCGCGAGAATGCTCATTACAGGTGAATGTTCAAGTGTATCAGCGCCATAACATTCGCTTTCATTCCTTTCAGAGGAAAGGAGATGGTAACAATGATGCATGGTGCGTTAGAGGGGTCCATATTTGCTCACCTAAAGTTCTTTACCCGAAATTGTTATTCCTAATGATTTGTGATCCGAATGATGACTCTTCCTAAAATTTTTCAACCTAAAGTTTTCATTCATACTATCTGTAGTGCAAATAGGGATGTTCAGAACACTCATGTTTCCGAAAATTGTAATTAATAATATCATTGATGTAAATATATTTAAACTCCTACTGTTTTTTTTCATAACGCTTTTATACCTAAACATAACTACCACAATATTTTCGCTCATACTCATAAAGAAACATTTACCAAATGTAATAAAACACGTACGACACTTTTACCAAGACACTTTTAGCCTTATATTTAGGTGTTTTATACGATAGAATCGAGAAAATAAACGATTCGCAAAAAGAACACTTTTTTGGCAAAAACTTTCTAAGTCCTCGCGTCCTAGCGCCCCCAAGGCTACACTCCAACCGAAATTCATAAAACACGACTGATTTACGTTTATATTTATGGCCTGGGAGCATAGATTATACAGATATACTAGTACCTGGTAGTTTATACCGCAGTTTTAACCGTACCTAAACCAATATCTATAGGACCGATTCGGTTCTGGCACTTCGCCGGCCGCTACCGCGGCACGCTCGCTTCGCTCGCTCGGCTCGTGCGTTGTGGTCACAGTTCTAACCTAACCTAAACCAATTTATGAATAGGACCGATTCGTTTCTGGAACTTGACCATTGTACTATTGTGTATTTGTACCATGGTACTATTATTCTTATATGTTATACATGTTATGTGAAAATAAAGTTACGCAAAATTAATGTATAGCAGGAGTCTGGTGATGTGCCCGGTAACGGCAATAGGCTCGCCCCCTATTACGTGGAAGCTTAAAATTCATGGCGAAATGTGTGCGGTATATTACACCTCTGCCTACCCCTTCGGGGATACAGGTGTATCTATATAAAAATAATATTTTTTGTTGTAGCTGTGACAAACAAGCCGTAGTAATGGTTCATCTGGCATTAGGCATTACACAATCAGCAGGTATCTTAGGAATAAAGATGGAGAAAGATGTAGGATAGATATCTTAGGACGTGACCGGACTGTACTGATTATTATGAATAAAAAGAAATCGAAACAAAAAAAAATTATATGACTTTGAGTAATAGAGTAAGATATGGTTATGTTGGGAAAATATAGGAAAACAAATAAAAGTATAATATATGGTTATTGCTACTGAGATTATGAAGATGAATGCTTCAGAATTATGAACATTAGATACAGAGTAGTTAAGAATTGTGATTGTTAGGATGAAACATGTTAGAAAGAACATTTTCGGATTTCCAATTATCGGAGTTGAAAATTGAGGTGAACTTTGGCGCACCCGCGTTAGAGAGCTAACGCACCATGCATTATTGTTGCCATCTCCTGCAACTCCTCTGCTGAAGACGCAAGTATTACCTGATCATCAGCATAAAAGAGGCATCTGACGAGTAACCCATTCATCCTTAATCCGGGGTTACTATGTTTTAAATCTTACAAACAACTGTTCATGAAGAGGTTAAGCAGCCGCGGCGACGCTAGACATTCTCGTCTAACACCTTTCTCGATGGTAAACCAGTCAGTGTATGCCCTGTTTTTCCTCACACAACTTCTAGAATCTTCATAAACGGATTTCAGAGCTCAAATGAGGCTGCTGTCTATCCCAATTATTGACAGCACCGAGGACATTTCATTTCTCACAACTTTTTTGTAAGCCTTTTCCATATCGACTGCACGGTTGGCTTAGTGGTTTAAGCGGCCGCCTCGCCGCTTGACACTGCGTAAGTCTTGTAGGTTCGATTCCCACACGAGATAGCACTTTGTAATTCATAAATTGTTGTTTTGAGTCTGGGTGTTCATCGTGTCCGTTAGTTGTAACTATGTTTGTTAAGTCCCCGGCGACACAGGATTTAGTCCTAATGCGGGAGTAGTCTTTTTTTTTATTAAAAAAAACAAAATTAAAATCCACGAATGCGCAAAAGACCTTTTGACCTTTGGCCAAAATGTTTTTGGCTATGCTTCGCAAGGAATATATCTGATACGAACATCCCATACCCTTTCGGAATCCCGCTTGTACATCCCATATTTTCTTGTCGGTTACTTTCTTAGCTCTTTCAATCAGTACCTTTGCATACAATTTGCCAACAATGCTGAAAAGGCTAATGCCTCTATAGTTTTTGCAGTCTTGTTGCGAGCCTTTTCCTTTATAAAGAGGAACAGCTACATCTGTGGCCCAGTAATAAGGTACTCGGCCGGTGCTCCAGCACAAGATAAATAAGCGCTGCAACTGACCAACTATGATGCCCTGTCCAGCCTTCAGCATTTCCACTGTAATCCTATCATATCCTGCAGCCTTACTTACTTTCATACTTCCCAGTGCCTTCACGGTAATTGTTTACTTATTATTTTACGCATGAATTCGTAAGTTAAGCAATTTGGGAAAAGGTGGGCGTAAAATAATACAATTTATCTCTCTTTTAGAATCCTACGAAATTTTATACATTGCTTAGGAAATTTATAAATTTGCGGTTCTTGTCATTCTCCGGTGACATCACGATCTCATCCACGCCAATAACGCTTTCATCATTGCTATAATTTTCATATATTTCATCGCTTGGTGTTTCTATCGCCGTTCTTTCAAATAAACCTTCAAAATACTCTATCCATCTCTTCAGCACTATCCTTCCAATTTAATTCTGAAGTTTTCCTTCTCCTAGAAAGGCTGCAAACCAAGACTAACGAGGCCCATCCCCCCAATTTATTTAAAAATATATATTTTAATAGGTCATGGCAAAAATACGGCGTGTCTATAAAAATATCTACCGACAAAATTCAAACCCAGGATGGCTACACAAAACTTTTAAAGGAGGCCGCAAGAATTGGATCAGTCAAAGGAATTTTCATACTTCAGGCTTCTGAAAATGGTGAAAACGCACAAGACTTTGTTCAAAACTTCTATAAAGCGTCCGCTGTTATAAATCTGGACATGACTTCAAGAAATTATTGCAATGAGTTAAGATAAACTTTTGAAATATTCTTCTTATTTTTTTATTGACTGCCTCCGTGGTCCCGTGGACAGCGTATGCGACTACTGATCGGTTGTCCCGGCTTCGTTTCCCGAGTCGGGCAAAAGAGTTACTGACACATATCGTCACGCCTTTTATCCCCGAAGGGGTAGGCAGAGGTGTATTTCTACACCCAGTTTTCGCCAGATATACTTTAGTCCCACGTAATAAGGGGCGAGCCTATTGCCGTACCGGGCACATTTCCAGACTCCGTGCTGCTACTGAGAATTTCGTGACAGAAAAACCCAATAACACTGCCCGACCCAGGAATCGAACCCGGGACCTCCCGATCCCACGCGCACATTTATGCCGCGAGACCAACGAGGCAGTCGTACAGGGTTTGATGTCGAGTTTTCCGTCTCTACGCAAAGATGGTATTTGCGTCGTGTTATCCCTTAGTCGCCTCTTACGACACCCACGGGAAGATAGGGGGTGGTGACACTTGTATTCTATGCCGTCAACCACACGGCTACTGAGTTTTTCCGAATTTTCAATAGCAGCACGGAGTCTGGTGATGTGCCCGGTAACGGGAATAGGCTCGCCCCCTATTACGTGGAAGCTTAAAATTCATGGCGAAATGTGTGCGGTATCTTACACCTCTGCCTACCCCTTCAGGGATACAGGTGTGAATCTATATAAAAATAATATTTTTTTTGTTGTAGCTGTGACAAACGAACGAGATGTTTAATCTCGAAACAGAACTTATTGGAATTCTTTGGTTTGAGATTAAAATACAACAGTATTCTCTCTTACAATGTGGACACAGTACAAACTTCAGATTATTTGGCAAAGCTAGCAAAGATATTGGGTAAGCTCTTATCACGTATAATAAAAAGCAAGTATATCAATGATATTACTCTCTCATTTTCTTTCTTTCTTAAAGACAACATACATGATCCAGGCAATACTCGTCTCAGTGTCATACGGTAAGGTGACGCTAAATAAAATACCATCAATGTTGACCAACGACTTCTGTAGAAATATATTTATGACTAATATTATAATCCCTCAAACAATCGATGCAGCCGCTTTAACCAAACAAATTTCTCTTTTAAACGAAATTTTAACATGAATTTTCATTTCGGTTATCGCTTATGAAAGCATAAAAAACACTTAAAAGGAATAATTAAATAATCGTTTTTCGCTGTCCCAATTTCCTTGCTATGCCTTATTGTCTTGCAAAAGATACAAAAAACGTGCCTCGAATTTCATCTTTAAATCGGATTTAGTATATCCGAACACATGATCACACTGTAGGATGATAGTGCGTTCAGGCTTTATTTATGGATTAACGAATTATTTGTTGATACGATATGCAGGTTTAGTACCAAAAAATCCATGGCGATTAAAACTTTCATCAGTTCTTTATTGGGGTCAGTATAAGATTTTATGATAGTGGCTTGTGCGAAATAACAAAAAAGCAGTAAAAATATTGTTATTATCATTTTTATGCTTTTTCGTCTGTAGAGACAAAAACATTAAAAGAAACATTCACATTGACAAAACTAAAAGCACGATAAAAATGTCTTCGGGCTAACGTTTTATTTAATCCGTGTAATAGGAGACTACAGTATAATATCTCTTAATCCACAGCTCGACCACAGCAGTTTACCCTTAATCGTGTACAACCGTATGCCTTAGAAAATTGGCACTCAAATCACATATGAGTAGACACACAATTATATATTGCTTATCCAATATTTCTGCATTCAAGATGTTTACAACACTTTTACAAGTCAAAATCCTATTGCTAAATAAACTTTTGAGTAGAAAAGCCGAAACAAACTCAGAGTCATTACTATTTTTTTCCTGTCATTTCATTTTCTTTCATGTCTTCTTATTCTTTTAAAGTCCAGACAAAATAATTTTTGTATGCAATGTATTGCAATTGTCGATATCGTTGCAATCGCGGGCCGAACCTGGACTAGATTTCCACAAGATCGAGGGAAATGGCAAGAACATAGAGAGTCCTATGTTAAGCAGTGGGCATAGTCGGGCTGTGGATGATGATGATGATGACGCGATGTATTACTTTAGCGACGATATCGCTTGTATATACGGGAAGAACTGGTAAATAGAAACAATCCCACATAGGCCGAGTTTGATCCAATTGGTCACAGCATAGATCATTTTCAGTAATAGCATCTGAAGTCGCTAGGCTAGGCTACGCTAAAAAGCTTTCAGTTTAATCGACATTTTTTAGCCTGGACTAGATTTTTTTTGTCAACTCATTCATTTCATCACTTATTCACGCTGATATATTGTTTACGTGCAAAATTTTATATAAAATTCTTATCATCCATTAACCAAATCGGTGAAGTTCGCTCTTCTACGGATCTTAGACGAATAGCACAGGTTTTACTTAATTTAGGATCAGTTGACCATTTATTAGTTGTCTAGGGTTATTACTATCTGTGTGGTTACTTTAACCAATTTTAATAATAGCAACAGATGCAAGATCTTTTGATGGACCTGTTGAAGTTGCTTTCTGTTTTAGGTGTCGAGAAAATAGAAAAGCTTGATGGTGAGACGATCATCAATGATTTGCATCTGAATGACAATAATTTAGAAGACATACAATGCCTCATCACCAAATGCACCTAACACCCTTTCAAATTCATCTCGCTTTACTCCCACCTATCCATTGAAATCCCCTAACAAGATCAATCTTTCATTATCCTTGCAGTTCCTCAAAATCTCTTAAACTTTCCCAAAACTCCTGCCTTTCGTTTTGCTAATGTTGTAACACACCCGTAGCTATATTTACCGGGGCGTTCACCCCTACAATAAAGAGACGAGTAAGTCCTACTTTCATTCTCATCCACAGTAGCCTAGCATTTACACATTCAAACTCTTTAACGCACTCATTCATTCGCGCAGACAATATTACACCAACTCCCTTACAGGCTCTGGTGGTACTATCTACCCCAGACCAATATGCCGCATATGCGCCATGCTTGGTGGTGTCACACCCTTTTCTTTTTGTTTCATTCACACAAAGAACATCAATCTAGAAAGATTGATGTTCTTGATGATGATAGAAATCATCCATCATCTGACATACTTCATCCTATTCGCCGTTCATTCCTCCTCCAACATTCAATGTTGCACACCTGCTTTCCGTAAGCCGCTTTTCGCCCTCGCGGGAAGCGAGACGTGATGGGTTGCGAACCACGTCGCCGCCGTGTGAGGAAATATTATTTATTGTTCTCATTGCGTTCCCACGAGATTTAGGGTTTTTAAATGTCCATCCCCATAGAGCCCTTTACGGAGGTAAGGCGGAATATCACATGTGCCCTGTGACGACCAACACAGGCACCCTCCGTTTGCGACGAGCTTACGCTCTGACCACGAATCTCTCGGCACGGGTCGGTTTACACCTTAGATCGGGGTTTTGTGTCGGGTATGCTCCCTGAAAGTTGGTTTAATTTCGGCGTTTTCCTTCTCCTAGACAGGTTGCCAACCAAGGCTAACGAAGCCCATCTTCCCGAACGTTTGGTTTAATTTCGGAGTTTTCTTTCTCCTAGACAGGTTGCCAACTAAGACTAACGAGGCCCATCTCCCCGAAATTCAATTTATGACGATAGCATTTTACGTAGACTAAGCTTTTTGGGAAAATACTAACTAAGCAATTCTCATGTTACCTAGAATCCTACAGCATGACTATACTTCTTAAAAAAGTCATTAGTATACTTTAGTAAATAATGACATTTTCAGAAGATATAATTTTGAAAATATCCGGATGTCTGCTAAAAAAGTCACTTCTATACTTAAGAAAATACGTCTGTCATGACATATCATTGGTCTAAATATAGTAAACAGACATCGTATCTAAAACACGTTTTATTCGTCACTTTAGTAGTTATGCATTTTACCAACAATCGGCTAGATCTATTCAACAATTTCTGTTGAAACAATTCCTAGTAGGTAGTAAAGTTATACCTGTCGTATAACTTTATATGATTTTATGCCGTAGCATTGCTTCTGTGACCTAAGTGCTTCACAGTCGCTCTCTCTATGTGTAATGTCGAGCACTCAGAACGTTCAACCCAGTGTATTTATTTATTTTATTTATTTTATTTTATTTTATTTGGAAAACAAACAGTATCTTACAACTAGATGAACAATTTGTTATCAACTGCAAACCATTTATGAGTTTTCACATATGAACATTTAATGCTTGATCTAATGAATTACCCATATGAGCAAAAACTGAATTTTAGCACAATACATAAATGCAAAAATGGGCGATATTAAAAAATATACATAAAAAAACAAACAATAAAACAAAAGTAAACAGCAAAATATAAATAAAAGATTATAAAATGTTACACAATTATAGGTGGACACAGACACTCAGGGGATCGATTCGAACCATTGTCTTGTCATTTCAATCCTGTATTTAGTCGGATTTGTGTTAAATAAATCTAATTCAGACGAGTCAGCCAGATCATTAATGTAAGCAGCGGATCTTGAAAAGAATGTATTACTTTGATAGTTCGTGGAGCTTCGTGGAACATGAAGTAAGGCTGGCAGTCTTACAGATCTTGTAGGAACTTTTAAATTTATTTTTGAAAGAAATTGCGGTGAATCTATTTTAGATTGTGCTATTTTAACTAACAGTGTTACATCCGCAACCTTTCTTCTTTCGTGAAGAGGTATTAAATGTTGCCTCTTGCATCGAGCCTCGTAGCTGTTATCAATAGTTCTACATTTGTATTGGAGATATCTCGTAAATTTTCGCTGTATAGACTCCAGTCTGTCTATATGGATGTTATATTGTGGATTCCAGATTGGTGAACAATACTCGAGGATGCTACGAACATAAGAACAATAAAGTATTTTAACAATTTTTATGTTGCTAAACGGTGAACATGATCTCATAACAAATCCTAACGCCTTGTTAGCTTTTTTCGCTATATGATCTATGTGTCTATCATATTTCAGCTTGGAATCGTGAATTATGCCTAGATCCCTGATCTCGTTGACTCTCTTAAGTACGATTCTTTTGAGTGTGTAGCTGAATATCTGAGGTTTAGGTTTGCGAGTAAATGTGATTGCATAACATTTGGTTGCATTAATATCTAACCGGTTATTGTGGCAGTATTCCTCAAATCGAATCAGATCTTGTTGTAAAAGAAAACAGTCGGAATCTGTTTTTATTTCCTTAAAAATCTTCATGTCGTCAGCATACATAATAAATTCTGAGTGATGGAAGCATACACTTATGTCGTTTACAAAAATATTAAACAATAACGGGCCCATCAACGAGCCTTGTGGTAATCCAGAGGGGAGTTTATGCCACATAGATACGGCACCATTTATTGCAACCGCTTGAGATCGGTTTTGGATATAGGACGTAAACCATCGGAACAAATTACCGTGGATACCCATGCGTAATAACTTGTTAAAAAGTATTTTGTGATCAATACGATCGAAACATTTAGTATAATCAGTAAATATAGAGTCTACCTGACCGCCAGAGACCATTTTTGATGTTATATAATCAACGAAGGACAGCAGGTTGGTCGTAGTTGACTTCTTTTTAATAAATCCGTGTTGTTCGGCTATAAAAGAGTTAGAGATGGCGTTATAAACTTGTACGTAAACCAAACGCTCTAAAACTTTGGCAAATATGCATAACTTTGATATAGGTCTGTAATTGGTTATGTCTCCTCTATCACCCTTCTTAAAAACAGGCGTGATGAATGCAGACTTCCATACGTCTGGTACGAAACCTTCATTAAGAGAACGACGAAATAAAATACTCAGTGGTTTTGTGAGTTGTTTGGCACAATTGGTAATGAATCGTGGACTAATGCCGTCGGGCCCTGCCCCCTTTGAAAGGTCTATCGATGAAAGCAACTTACATAATTCATGTGGAGATATTTCAATGTCACCTATTGTATGCATGTCATTATTTGTAAGCGCCTCATTCGCGTAAGGAACATTATTGCATGGTTGAGAGGGTGACTCAAGGAAAGTAGTCTGAAAATACGTGGCAAATAGATTACAAACGCCCTCACTTGTATTTTCTGATGTATTATTATACGTTAGAGTGGAGGGGAAAGAGCAATTACCTTTTTTATTATTTTTTATGAAAGTCCAGAAAGTTTTAGGACTCTCAATAATAGAATTTTCGGTTCTTTTTATGTAAGAGCTATAACACTCTTCTTCAACTTTCTTAGCTCTTTTTCTTAACAAACTAAAAGTAACATAGTCAGCTGTATTTCGATATCTCTTAAATTTTTTAAAATATTTGTGTTTTTCTTTGAGAATCTTTTTTAGCGATGCGTCATACCAAGGTGGATAGGTTGAAGGGTAAGCAGTTTTATGCGGCACAAATGTATCCCTTAGCTCGTACAGGCGACTGTAAAAAAAATCTATAGCGTTGCTTAGTGAGGTGTTTGTTAAGTGGTTATCCCAAGGAGTAGCGTTTAAAGCTGTCCTAATTTCATCATAGTTACCACGGTTGTAGTTATATATTTTTCTTGGACAAGCTTTGAGATAATCAGTACGCGTACAGTCCATTATAACGTGAAGAGATTTGTGGTGTGTGTCCTCAATAACAAGTGGGCTCTCACAAGCTATTATTGACAGTTCGGTGTTACTTAAGACTAAATCCAATAATCTGTTATTAATATTGCGATGTGAGTTAAATTGCTTCAGGTTAAATTCAAGAAGGGAATCAAAAAAAAATATTTGTGATTCCCCTGATATTCCCAAGGGCTCGAGGTAATTCCCACTGCTACACCAGTCAACGTTACTTAAATTAAAATCACCCATGATCAGAAAAGTATCATCGGGACAGGCTGTTATAATATCCGATAGTTTATTAGTGAAGTTTCGAAGCTGCGTGTTGTAAGAATTACCATAATTTTCATTACACAAATATAATGTACATATATGTATCTTTTTAGGTATGTTTTTTTGTTTATTGTGATTGTTTGTAATAGTAACCCAGATGTCCTCAGCTGAGGAATTCCATTCAGGTCGGCCTACTGTTAGAAACTCTCGACGCACAGCCAAAAGTACACCACCACCGTACTTTTCACGCGTATTAATATAGTTCCTATCACGACGCCAAACAACGTACCTGTCATCGAAAAGCTCGCTGTCACTAATACCATCTAGTAACCAGGTTTCTGTTAGTGAGATCACGTCATAGGAATTAAGCAGTAAATTGCGTTTAAATGAATGAGTTTTAGTTCGCAATCCTCGAGTATTTTGGTAATAACAATTAATGGAAGCCATGGGTAAAACAGTTATAAAATAACCCTATGATTGGAAGATAATCGTACAGAGTTAAATAAGTTGTAACGAATATCATTGTACAAGAATCCACAATAATTCGATATACGCAAATAAAAGTTAAGATTTCAAACTGTGAAGTGTCAATAAAGCCATATTCCAAAATATATCTGTAACCGTTGTAATAAAATTTACAAGAACAGCGAGAACTATTTGATAAAACAAGCGATCTTAGGCGGAGAACATTCACGTAAGCAAGCAAAATAATATGATTGAGACAATCATCAAAACAAAATAACAACCAGTTAAAAAAGTAAACAAATCTCAAGTAGTTCATACATAATAAAATAAATAAGGTACTTAAAAATAAACTACGTATAACAGCAATTAGCATTAAAGGTGTAAATACCGCGCACAGTTGATTAAGTACGAAGCCCGGACGATAGTCAGTGCAAGCGACATTGAGCGGTATGAACCAGCGTAAGCTCTCGATGTAGAGTGATAGCCGTATGAAGTGCAGACTTACTTGTATAAACCGGTTGAGCGCTCCGAGTCGAACCACAAAACAAACAATTCCTGAGTTGAATACGGTTCTCAAAGTGTTCGTGTGTTTGTTAGTTAATTGAACGAGTTTTAATATTATGAAGATGTAATTTTTGATAGATCTTTGTTGCATTTTATAAAAAACGTAGGTGATGTATCCGACTTTTTTACCATTATCTTACAATGCTTAACCCAGACGTATTGAAAGTTTCTTTCTTTACTGAGTGCTTTTGCCTTGCTCAGGAGTACTTTGTTAGCAGGGGTCAGGTGGTCATTAACATAAAACTTTGCAGTGGATGAGTGGCCCAAGTGTGACAAATTCAGTTGCTTCTTTCGCGATAGTGCTATAAATTCTTCTTTTAGGTAACGGTTATTGAAGGAGATTATTATGGGCTTGTTGCCATCAGGAATCCTAGTGGGCACGCGAGCTATATAATTAATATCTTCTTTTTTAATTGGCAAACCGGACATTGTTCCAATCTTCTCTGCTACTTCATAGAGATTTTCCTGCCTCTTTTCTGGGATGCCACGAATTTCTACATTGTTGGCCCTGGCCCACTGATCTCTGGTCTCCGCGTCACGACTTAATCTTTCGATCTCAGACCGAAGAATAGGCACCTCACTCGCTACCTTTTCCATGTCCTTTATTTTCTTTTCCATGGTCTTTACTTTTTCCGAGAAGTCGTTTATAAGGTCATGGGCCATGTTGACCGATGCCTTTAAGCCATGTAGATCTTCCTTTATTATCTTCACATCCGCCACTAAAGATTGCAACGGAGCGAGTTGAAGTACGATTTTGTTCAATTGATCTTGAATGTTATCTAATTGATTGGGTTGCGGCGAAGCTGGTACTGGTGATGGGCACGGACTGGATTTGCACTTGAGACACCGCCAGCTACTTTTCCTATCTCCCAATCTTCGGTAGCCGCCTTCGGTTACTCCAGAGCACTGGAAGTCGTAGTGCTGCTTACAGACACTACAAACTGGCCCCTCGGTGTGTTGTGTTCCACAGCTGGCGCATGTAAACATGTTGTAGAAAGTTTGAGTAACACTGGTATTTTTATTCACGCGATCAAGCGTCCGTTCTCTATCGATGCCGAGCGGCGACTGATTGAATATGCGTATGTATGAGACAGAATGTTGCAGTGATGTTATTTGTTTCAGCGCTCTTAACGTGAGTTGGCTTGGCTTTTGTGATGGAATGGAAAAGTTAAACAACATCTAAGGAGGTCAATCTTTGGAGGTTAGATCGTTTGTTGTGACATTTACAAAAGAGCGCTACTGTGATTCACACACATTAATAATACAAGCTTAATTTTTGTACCTAGCAATTTTATTAGAGAGACATCTAGATTGTTAGGCTATATAGGTCGTAGTTATATTAATAAGCCATGTTTATGTGACGAATCTTTATCGTGTAGTTAAAAAAAAATGAAAATAACGTGGAATAATATATATTAGTTCCGACGTTTCGTATGAGTTACATCAGCCAAGGTAACACATAATTACGCGACAGTAGATCCATTACAGGATGTACTAATAACGGCGTTTTAATATTTCTGTGTTTGTTTAGCCTCAAATCTCTTGGTGCCAAGTCAGTGACAACAGCATCGCCAAAAGACGGCTTGGGAATTTTCTATTCCATCATTGATGATGAAAAGGAGCACATGGCAATGTCACATCCAATTGTGCCCATGATTACACTGCTCAATAATGAAATAGAGGTATGGTTCTAATTTATTTTTAAGGACAGCAGCGGACTGTATTATTTTCACCTAGCTGCATAGTCTATTCGGAATATAACTAGATAGAGATAATCTTAGACTTTCTGACGTGTCCAAAAAATTTAAATTTTTTTATGGAAATTAACATATTTGAGTTTGAGTTTGAGTTTAAGTTTAGAGCCCGTACTTCTTATTTATATATTTTGTTAAAATACGTTGTGTATTCAAAGACTGTTAACTTGCCTGCGATTGGTTTTAATGTGGTAAAACTTCTAGTTGCAAACAATTACAGAGGTAAAAATTACCTAATCATGTCCTACGTCGTTAATTTAGTAGAATTGTACTGGTTCAAAGTTAAACTTTATATAGCTATCATACGTTTGGCGAAAAGATTGTACAATACTTAAAAAAAGAAATGCCGTGTTTATGCCTATTATTTAGTCCAAAACCTTTCATAGAAAAATATTTCCTAAAAATAATCAAGGAACACTAAAATGCAATTCTATTTTAGAATGACCTAGATCCTACCGGCACCTATGTAACACTGATACCTGGATTCGAAGGTCCAGCAGGCCAATTCTCCTATTTTTATATGACATTGAAATTATATTTTGAATTGACTCAGAAGCGGTATTCTGATAACCTAATGTCATTATCGTATAATTTGAAATAAACAGTTCATCGTTGACACATATTTTGACACTTGTTTGAATTACGATCTCGTTACAATTTCATTCAGATAATTTAGAAGAATACGCTTTTTGTCACGTAAGTTTGACACTGACATTATATCGAAACTGTATTTATTTAGGAGAATTGGGCCCCAGATATTCAATTCAGTGACGGAAAGACTCAAAGTGAAAGCGGTGGCCGTACAGCTCGCTTCTGACTTGGAAGGGAATAGCATTCCAGAAGTGGCAGCTACTGTTCGAAAGGTAAAAATAGCGGTTCTTTTTAATATACTCGTCATACCCTGCACTTTTACCCTTCACGCCTCGTCCAAAGCATCGCTTGCCGATGCGATTACATCCTTCTCATGATATTTTTCGTTTTCGCCTACTCCTAAGCGTCGTAGATAGATAGATAGAAAATGCTTTATTGTACACCAGAGGCAAATAATTACAGAAAAATGACATATACATATATACATATATATAACTTAGGTCTAGTTGTACATGGGCGGTCTTATCGCAGTTTGCGATTTCTTCCAGACAACCTGATGGACTATATTCAATTAAGTCGTAGTTTGATATTTAATTGTTTAGCCTTCCTTGTGAATGTGGCTGTCATATAGGTACTGAAACAAAAGTATTGTTAAAATCCGACTTGCAATTTCAATATAGCGCGTTGAATTAAACAAAATTTTAAGTATGTTAGTATAGATTAATAGGTTTTTTTTTTTTATTTCTTGGAAATATTAATGCAAAATTAAGATAGTGAATCGCAGCACCTCAAGCGAAAAGCATTTGCCAGAATACTTGTTGATGAAAAAAAAATTAAAATCATGTATTTTTCGGTTATTTTCTTTTTGACGTGACAACGTCTTATAAATTGGTTTGCCGGGTGACACTTCAAGAAACTGCGTTACGCTCCGCTCACGCTATGCGCTCACAATGAGAGCGAGTGAGAGGCACGCGTCCCGCCTAAGAGCGAGAGAGACAGACATAAAAAGTGAAAGGCACGCGTCTTTCATCCTTCTTCCTACTATACGAATGAATATTCACATTAAAATTATTTTACCACTCAAAGTCGTTGTCACGTAAAACTTTCGCCCGCATACCGACTTTACAGGCAACCAATTTTTTTCATAATGTCTCTCCTTTTAGTAACAAGCTTTTGTGTTGTGTTTGTGTTGGTGTAATACAAAGCGTTAGAAATTATGTAATATCCGTTATGTAAAATTCTTCTGTCTATCTGTCACTATGTATGCTTAAATCTTTTAAACCACGGATTTTGAAGCGGTTTTTTTTAATCGATACAGTGATTCAAGAGGAAGGTTTATATGTATAAGTTTGCAACCGTGCGAAGCCGGGGCGGGTCGCTAGTATAAAATATTGTGAATGGCTTCTAAGTGCGTTGTAAGGAATAAAATTAAATATACCGGTTCTCGAAGATGGAGATATTTTTAAACTTTCTCTTGAATATAGACTAGTTGGAAATAATAATACTTTGATATTTTTGTGACGTAATATGCTTTTCAATATTGTAGAATACTTAAATACTAATACATTTGCTAGGTATTTAAATCTAAGCACTGACGTTGGTTTTGTACTTTATATTTATCCTTCATCAACGAGGCCTATTTGACTAATTCAATAAAGCTTTAATTATATTCATCTATTAGAAAAGAGTCGCAGAAGAAAAATAATTTCACTTTTTAATTAAAAACCTCAGAGAGAGAGAACTCTAGAACCTACGCAGTAAAATAATGACTACCTATTTGTTATATCTAATTACATTGGAGATATAAAATTGTCCTAATAAAACTATGGTATTTCAGTTCATGAAAGCGAAGTTCGAGACAAAATCCAAGTTTTACCTTCTTGGATATTTGTTTGGAGTCAACATCGCACTGGAACTAGCTGCATTGCTGGAGAAAGCAGGTAATGCGGGGGATTCAAGATTGGTCTGTGTGGAGAACGTTGGGGAAGGCCTAGGGTTCAGCTGTGTCTGTCACTAGGCTGACATGATGATCACCACATTATGTACATAATAAACTACATTATCATAAAAGTACTCCATAAATTTTGATCATATTCAATTGTCGTTCATCATTATCATCATTGCCATCATCATTTGTCGTGATTATTACCTTATGAGAAGGATAAGTCTACAATAATTCCCATGCTAACCTTCTTTTTGTTTTTTTTGTTTTACGCGGTGGAAAATCCCTTCAGATCTCCGACTCTTGGGGGAAATAAGAGCCGGAGTATGTGGTGTTTCCTTTAAAAACCACCGCGACTTCCGCCATGTACCCGTGTGTCGGAGGGTGGGGCATCACCAAAGCACTCGTCGCCACCCTTCGACGGGTATTGGCCCGCCAGATGGTCAGGCGGGCCGCGAACAAAACCTCCTTGGCGACGGATGAAGGTGTTGGACTCCGCCGCCAAAACGCCCAGCGGCCGCAGAGGATAGGGAGGACGGCAACGCAACACCGGATCTCCTCTTCCTCTGCGGCCCCACCGCGACGCATCGAGTGGTGCGCCCCCATTTGGTCGCGGGAGATAGGGCGGGTGGCACCACAACACCGACACGCCTCACCTCCCGCGACCGCACCCGACCGCGAGGGACAGACAGAACTGTCCCCCGCACCCGCACCGTTGGACGCATCCTGCGCAGGCTCCTCCAAGCCCACGCGGAGCTTCCCCTCCTGAATCCCTCTTAGCTTCACCGCGGGTGACCAATCCACGGTTACTAAGCCCCCCACCACGACAAGTTGGAGATCCCACGGGGGGGTTCCCATGCTAACCTGGTGCGAGTTGGCATTATTCACATATCTTTTGATTATATTTTTTGCCAACTACTAGACATGCAAGTTTTCTTTACCATTTTTCTTCACCGTAAATCATCATTATCTTAGCGTTATATCCCGGTTATCACAAATAATAATTATATACATCCAACAACCTTGCCCCATTATATGCTTTCTTGTTTGATCAAATTCTACAAAATATAAGCATTATTTTTTGGGAGTGTCCGCCGTTTTAGCTTCACGACTTAAAGTCATAGCGGTTATGGCTATGATGTAAGGCCTATGAGTTGGATGTACTACAGTTAGGTTATTTGTTTCTCCGGCTGTAACAGCTTTCTTAGTTATGATGGATGGAACAGATAATTTAACCTACTCTTAAAAGCAGGGAAGACTTCTAGTTTCTGTAACTAGTCCCCAATCCAATAACCAGACGGTGATGAAAACGGTCTCTCATTTGTTGCTTGAATTACAGTACATACTGCCATTCTTACTTCAGTATTGAATATTACCCAACAAATTAAATGTGCGGTTGAAAATGCGGTGTATAGTGTCTGGTGATTTATTGAAATTGCTGACCCATGCAAATAATTTTACTTTAATGAAAACCATTGTTTTGAAAATTAAATAAGTAAATCTTTCTGCCTGCCAAGTTGTATTAAAATTTAAAAAAATATTACCTGTTATAGACTGCAAAATAAAATAACTAAAGAGACTTAAGAAAAAGTCCCTACAACAGAAGAATCATTTTAAAATCACGTTAACGAATTACACAGAAAATGCTGAAATATTTGTTTAAAATATTGAGATAATTTTACCCAAATAGACTTTATTGTTCAATATATTTTATATTATATAATAAATACGTCACTAGCGTATATAAAATAGGTATCTATTTCTAGCAATCTTAAATGCAAAGTGTAATATGCATCACAATAGAAAAGCTTTGACAAATTCAAAACGCTGATTATTCTGCTTGCTGAATAATGTTATTGTTCAAAATTATTCAGTTTCGTACACAAATAGGTTCCAACAAGCTCTGTGTTGTTAATTCACGTTCATAAATAATGCACTAAAGCTCTTCATTACAAATGGCTGGTTTCCATTTAATCTCAACTATATATTACATAATTTATATAGAAAGCAGCCCAAAGCCTAGGGAAGCGAGTTAATAGACTGCTATGCAGGTCTGAGGTTCAACTTACGACATGCACCATTTACTTTTTTTTTAAATTATGTGCGTATTAAATTGTTAATAATCGCTTACGTCATGTCTTGGGAAACACTTTAAGCCGTCGGGCCTGGTTCTCCTGTAGATCCTTTGCAATCGTTTTAATTATGGCAGATTATCAGTACCGTTAAATATACTGATCCTTGTTTTAGCCATGGATTATTGCCCCTTCCCATTCCATCCTTTTAAGTTTTGTAAGTCAAACGGCAGACGCTCCGAGAAATAGCTAGTATTCTGTCATCAAATCTGGTTAGATTAGTAAGCGGACCCTAGACTCCAAGGCAGAAGTCTTGGATGCAACCGAGATAACGATGATGATAATATTATTTACATTCGCTCTGAAATTACAGGTCACGTTGGAGTCGTTTACTGTCTGGACAGCAGCCCTGATGCTTTAAAAATACAACTTGACTCTTACATTTGACATTTGAATGATACGCAACTTCAAAATGCTGTGCTGGAACATATCTATAGACTTATGACTGGAAATGAATCTGCAGAACTTAAACAAGAACTGGAAAACACTGAAGCATGGTTCAATAAGGTTGAAGAGAATGAAAGGCTTAGCAAATAATTCGAAGCAGTATATGAAGTCGATATTGGAAACTGCGTATAATAGAATTTTAATAGAAAAGCAATATAAGCCTAGTTTCAAATTGGAGTCAGAGTTTGTGTTGATGAGGGGTATTCCACACTCGAGCTTACTGAAGATTACAATTTATCGAAATATACAAAGCAACCAGTCAAAGTGTTCCATTTAGAATCTGATCATGGAACAGCTCCTTACGATTGTATAGTATCAAAAATAATTAACAAGCTACTCAATAGAAAGTTACTTGAAGAATTCCAGAACAAAAATCTTTGTGAATCGTACAGAGTTTCTTCTAAATAGTATACTATGTTTTGTCATACGGCCATTTATTAAATAATTCTAAGTACCTACTCAAAGTTCTTTTATTTTATTATCTGATACTATGATTTTGCCTTTGATTATGTATCAAAGGCTTAATCAAATATTTCCTCACGTAAAATACAGCGCCACTCAACACCATCATCATTATTCCAGTGCTATCGTAATAATCGGTAACCCCGTTGCGAGCCAAGTCTTAATTCTCAGCGTATCTAGTTGTTAGACAATTGGTACACATAACATATCTAAAGTTAAGTTAGCATTTCAAGGACGATCCATTTTCCAGAGCCAGACGAAGGCATATCAAGACATTTGGTCCCCACGTAATTAACTGACTGTCGTAAAATGTGAGCCAATATATCAACATTTCATTAACATTTTAATTTAACAAATTAGGAAACCATATACTAGCACAGACTGTATTAAAACATAAGCAAATTACTAATGGAACTGAAAGCTCCGGCAGGTTATGATTTTTTTGGCCGTGCTGTAAAGTATTATGATATCAAAAATTCTATAAAAAATAAGTTATAATGTACAAACGAACAACCCGCCCGTGACATATGCTGGTGATATAATGTATTAAGAGCATAAAAATAGTGGATGACTTTTAAATGAAAGTGAAAACCATAACATAATATGTTGGGCAGTTTAGATGTTCTAAGCGTACAGGCTGTTACAAAGACGGTCAGACGTAGGAAGGTACTTACCACTTGTACATATAAGAGCAGTCGCACATAATTTCATCGCCTTGCAAAAAGGCCTGCATTTGCCTTATAAACTCAAAACTCCAGTCTATTTGTTTCATTATTTTATAGTGCAGACTTCATGCAAAAACAAATAATGGAGCATGCTTAGTCTCCTTTGATTATCAAGATTATATTCCAACAAACGCAGGTTTTATAAGAGTCAGTTACTTGAAGCCGTAGATATAGTTTAGTCCTATTCGAATACTAATAGAAAACTGGAGCAAAATGGTCTCTTCTATATAAACAACATATGTATGAGTAAAACGAGGCAACTAGATACTTGGAGACAGTGCGAAGGTTTCTTCCAACTATATAGAGAGTTTAATGATTGTATTGGAAAATATAGTATGCGTTCAAGCGAACAAAGCTGAGTAAACTAATATATAACTAACGGACCTGGTGACGTCGCGGTCGTCTGACTGTCTAGGAAGTCAAAATGCTGACATAGCTTGCAGCACCACATACCTAATCTTATTGTCTTTAAAGAACCTTTCAGGAGCCCATTTGAATATACACACAAATAATAATTAAAATTGATGATAATTAATATATTAAGATTTTATGAATAAGGCAGGAGTTATCGCTTTGAAACTGTTAAGTCTGATTTTTTTACCGCTGTGTTATAGAAATTCTCGAAATGCTAGTGCTGGATATTCATAAGTTATTAGTTTTATTACCAATCCAAAAACGAACCCTACTGACATATTTATTTGTGTACATAATTTATTGTTATTGTAATAAGTGTTCAATAAACATTATTCAATACTCGAAACATGATGAAGCTTCAACGGTGAACTTGGTATTGACACGATGAATACATTACAATTCACATTTAAAGGTTACAACCGAATATATTGCTATTTATGAAATATCACGTGTCCAGAGCATTATACATATTTCATCGTAACTTTTCTTTGTTCTTTATGCAAGCAATGTATGTAAATGAAAATACAGTGTAACTTATGATACATAAAGGCGCTACCGTATTCAGCGCCTCTAGCGTAACTAGCCGTTAGTTATATCGGGCAAGTTAAGTAACATTTGCAAAGGTCATCTGATAGATGGGTATCCATCAGATGACCTTTACAAATGTTACTTAACTTGCCCAATATTACTAACGGCTAGTTACGCTAAGTTACATGCGGTAATTTGCAAAGGTCAACTGCTAGATGGGTATCCAGCAGTTGACCTTTGCAAATTACCGCATGTATAGCATGGTTTGGAAGATTCGAATAGTCTCTCGATTCAAGTCGACAAGAAACGTGAGGAAATTTCGGAGTTTTATTTTATAAAATACTCACTGGCTCACATGAAATAAACATGACCAGTCATAGAAAATCAGTCACATGAAATCATATTGAAGGGTAAAATCGAAGGCAGAAGTAGAAGGGGATGACGTCGACGTAACTAGGTATTTATGGAACAGTTAATGGAAAAAGATGGGGTTGAGTCGTATCAAGAGGTCTAAGAAAGGACCGGAAACCGAAATAGGAAACAAGATAATAAATTTTTATTCGAATCATGTATCTTTCGTAGGTATCGTAACTAAAGGTGTCCAAGAGACATGCCGTCTGCCTCATCCCGCTCATTCTATTCATTTCCCATCCACGCGATAGGTAGCGGCTTGGATGTGTTTGCGAACGTAGCTATGTGTTTGAACCCATGTGGGACACGAGCTCGTCTGTTTTAGTATAGCTAGTGATAATAAAAAATAAATAATCAAATCAAAAGCGAGTCAGACTCGCCCATGAAGGGTTCCGTAGTAGAGGTATCCACTAAACATACCCATTATCTTCACGTAACCATATACCACCATCACATTTTTACCAACACAAATAACTTTAAGAATATATATATAGACGGGAATTAACGCGAACATGCAAATTAGGTATTTATATACCTTATTTTGCTTGACGTTTCGAGACGGTTGCACGTCCCGTGATCGCAAGCTGACTGGTGTGGCGCTATCAAGTCTCCGAGTGCGAGGTAGAAGATTCTATTTCTACCCCCGGGACGTTGATATTCGAAGTACCGGCGTAAAACACACTAACCGTATCTGTATATTGAACATTCGCCGACTGCGCGTTAAAGTGGGGTGTTGTTAGCCGAATCACAGGATTCCACGCCTATGACAATTTGAAGCCCTCTTCCCGATTGAAATTTTTATGTTTTCTGATTTCAATCGCTTGACGCACAACTCTTGGGTAAAAGTGGCGTTCCGTGGAGAGGACTTGGGGACGATGAAATTCAATCCAGTGAAGCGTGCCCGATTGAAGTATGTCTAGAATTACCGTAGCCAGGCAGGAAGGTGTATCAGAAGTGCGCAGTGGAAGATGTAATACATCTACCTGACCACGATAGACAATTTATCTAAACACCTTCACTGTGGTAGCACAGCGATGAATTATAATCATAACTACACTTAATATTAATAAAATGTCTTACCAACTCTTAGTGATGTTCTTGAGTGGAGTCCTGGAGGCAAGCTAGATACACACAAGACTAAAATTGGCCAATATTAGCAAGTGAATTATCTTTACTTTACCAGACTCTAACGCAGCGTCTTCAATGCACGATGCAAGTTCACAGGATTCGCAATTTCTCCTTGCAAATGCCAATGAATAGTTCACAATGTCTTTTATCACAATTTACCGTTGCCAGCACTAGATCAGGCGGCATTCAAGGCGGTTTACTCTATTTAGTTCAATTAATCAATTCACACGAAATGCAAAAAGGTGTGCTCACAATAACTTTTCACAAAATGTTCAATATGTCACAAACCGTGCCGGGAGTCAAAAAAGCGGCAATTTAATAGATTTCACAACTATTCGCGTAGCTACAATGATGTGCTTTTCAAAAGGCGATATTTTACGTACGAGACGACAACGTGGTAACTTCTCAAAAGCAAGGCCGGAAGTCAGTTCAGTGTGACCATTGTCAGAAATTTTCAATAGACTAAACAAAATGTTACTCAATCGATCTAATCGATTTGACTTATAATAAAAACTAATTCTATTTCAAACATCCACCCGCCCCGGACCGGCCTACCGGTCCGCTAATCGGTTGGTAGACGTGACAATGTTGCAACCGCTCTCCTCAGAATCGAACCGTCCACCAAGACCTCAGCAAATCGGGGAACTCCATCAGCCCCGGTTACCAAAACGAGTTCTCCAATCTTGGGTGGATCGGTCTTGTCGGTCCACTTAACGCGTTGCTGGAGTATGTGCAAATATTCCAAATTCCAGCGTTTCCAAAAGCTCTGAGTAATCTGGCGTACCAATTCAAAAGCGAGAGACGACCAGGTCTCGTATCAATGTAGGGGTACTCAGGCAAGGCGACAAGTGGGCGACCAATCAAAAAATGGCCCGGCGTAAGGGCCTCCAAATCATTCGGATCTGAGGAGATCGGGCACAATGGCCGAGAGTTCAAAACGGCCTCAATCTTACAAAACACAGTTGCGAGTTCCTCAAATGTAAGGACAGATTCACCGATTGTCCTGCGCAAGTGTGTTTTGGCCGATTTTACGGCGGCCTCAAATATACCACCCCAGTGTGGACAATTTGGTGGGGAAAACAACCAATTTATCCCACGTCGGGCAAGCCTATCACCTATATCAGCTTTGTTGGTTTCAAGGAAATTAACAACATCATTCAAATAATTATAGGTGCCCTTGAAGTTAGTGCCGCAGTCAGAACGGATCAAGGAAGGCATCCCTCTGCGGGATACAAATCTGTCAAATGTGGCTACAAACGCCTCGGTCGTAAGCGAGGAGACCAGTTCTAGGTGTACGGCCTTTGTGGAGAGACAAACAAAAACACACAAGTAGGCCTTAATAGTCTTGCTGTTTCGAAGTGTCGACGTTTTCACCAAAAAGGGACCTGCGAAGTCCGTGCCAACACCGTCAAACGTCCTGCTCTCAGTTACGCGATCTGCCGGTAAGTCTCCCATCAAGGGCTGCATGGTAGAAGCCTTGAGCTTATAGCAAGGGATGCAGCGAAAGACTACACTCCGAATAATTCTTCGGGCAGACAAAATCCAAAATTCGCGTTGCAAAATAGCCAACAAAGCATTACAACCAGCATGCGAGTTTTTAAGGTGACGGTCAGTTACCAACAAGCGTACCAAATGACCGTCCTTAGGTAACAAAAGGGGGTGATGTGCTCCGTAAGGGAGGTTGGCGTTCTTGAGACGCCCTCCAACGCGCAAGAGACCCGTATCGTCCAAAAAGGGGTTCAATTTAGAGACAGCTCCCGACAATTTCGATCTCCCTGATTTAAGGATAGCAATCTCCTTTCCAAAATGCGCCAATTGCACAGAACGAACCCAAAAGGTGAGGGACTCCTGTCGTTCCTGTGGTGAGATAAACGGTGTCAGTCGTTTCTGTTGTGGGTGCCTAAAATTAAAAACAAAACGCTTTATCCAAGCAGTAACACCTAACAACTTGTCGAGGGAGCTGTAACGATTCAACAGGAAATCGGGGTCGAAGGCGCATTCTACCTTCTCAAGAGCGAGTGTTTGTAGACCCGACAAATTAGCAGTATTCAAAACTGGCGTTCGAGGCCAATCAATTTCTGGTTGACTCAACCATTCCGGACCCCACCACAGCGAATGACCTATCAAACTAGGCGTCAAGCATCCGCGCGAGGCACAATCAGCGGGGTTGAGCTCACCTGGCACGTGTCTCCAAACAAGTTTGACTTCGGATTTCTGGATTTGGGAAACGCGATTAGCGACAAATACCTCCAAGGTGTGGACAGAAGCCTTCAACCAACAAAGTACAATTTGGCTGTCTGTCCAGGCGTAGGTCCCATCAATACAAATGCTTTTACCCAAAGTACTGGACACGTGGTTCAATAAGCGTACAAGTAGTGCTGCTCCCGAGAGCTCCAATTTCGGAATGGTCAAAGATGTCCGAAGGGGTGCTACCTTGCTCTTCGCAATGATCAGGGAGACTCTCACCTGACCTGAGGCACTGACTGTGCGCAAGTACACCACGGCCGCGTGACCACGTTCCGAGGCGTCACAAAACCCGTGAAGGGTGGCCTTGTACTTCCCGGGAGGAAGGATGGGACGAGGCAAGGAGATCTCGTTGACGGCAGGAAGTGAGGATACAAAGGAGGTCCATTCCTCAACAAGAGTGCCGTGCAGAGGTTCGTCCCAGGTCAATCCTGCTGTCCAAAGCTTCTGCAAGAAGCATTTTGCCCAAAATATAATTGGACAGATCCAACCATTCGGATCAAAGGTTCTGGCGACAGTAGACAATACGAGACGTTTAGTCCAAGAACACGGCAATTTCAAGTCTACGTTATATGTAAAGATGTCTTGGACTGGTCTGTACTGAACGCCGAGAACAGCCATCATGGCGGGGTTGTCAACAATCTCAAATAGATGTGGATCTTGCTGATGATCCTCTGGCAAGCCTTCCAAAAGCGCTGGTGAGTTGGAAATCCATTTGCGCAACTCATAACCAGCGGAGGCCAAAATACCTATCAATTCGTCCCGCAGGAGGATCGCTTCGTCCACTGTGGAGGCGCCCGAGCAAATGTCATCGACGTAAATATCGTCTTTCAAGATGGCGGAGGCTCTTGGGAAACGTAAGCCTTCGCGGTCTGCGAGCTCCCAAAGAGAACGTATTGCCAAATAGGGGCTCGACCTTAACCCGTACGTATTGGTATTGAGCTCGTAGACGACTATGGGATCGCGAGGAGACTCTCTCCAAAGGATCAGCTGGAAGCGACGGTCATCAGGGTGGATAATAGTCTGCCTGAACATCATTTTTATGTCGGCCACAAAGACAACCTGATGTCGTCGGAAGCTGGTGATGACGTCACAAAGGTCCTTGACCAACTTGGGACCAGAATGCAAGCACTGGTTCAAGGATACGCCTGTTGAAGTCTGCGCAGAACCATCAAAAACTGTGCGCAGCTTGCCAGTCGATGGCTTCAATACCGCATGATGCGGGAGAAAGTAATGCTCCACCGAAAGCCAATCCAAACCTGACACTGACATGTGTCCCAATTGTTCATATTCTCTCATGTACTCAATATACTTCTGTCTGAGCTCCGGATCACGACCCATGCGACGCTCCATAGCCAACAATCTCTTTTCGGCTAAAGGTCGTGACTCACCAAGCGGAGGCCGAACAGACAGAAAGGGCAGCTTCGTGATAATCCGACCAGAACGGAGTCGACCAGTGTTGTTCTGGAAGAACAGCTCGCACTCCTCATGTTCTGGATTCAAACGGGCAACTTGAGGGGGCTCCTCTACTTCCCAAAACCTCTGAACCGCATCAGAGAGAGCAGAGCCTACAGCCAACAAATTATCAAGTTCAGGTGGAGGGGGGTCCCTAGGTACAGGTCCCATCAAAGCAAGTCCAAATGTGGTCGGGATGGCAGTCAAACCATTTGGCACCAAGACCCGTTTCCCACCAATCAAAATTCCACCGAGGACATCAGAGCCAATCAACAAGTCGATTTGTCCCGGTGTGTCAAATTTGGGGTCTGCCAGTTCCAATCCCGATGTCAAATTCACCACAGCAGCGGGTAGCTGTTTCTGTGGGTGCATACCCAAAATATTCTTCAACACAATAGCCGAGGTTTTAATCCTCGGGTGTGAAGATCCAACAGGGCCAAACAAAACCTTAACTTGCCCTTCAACATTAGAGGCTACGTCCCCTATGCCCCGTATACAATTTGGAAAAGAGCCCATATTTAATTTAACCTGCCCTACCAAATAAGTGGAAACAATGCAACCTTGTGAACCTGTGTCCAATATAGCACGGACAACAACAGAGGTCCCCGTGGGTCCCCAGACCCTAACAGCAACCGTTGGTAGGATAACGGTCTCAATGGAGGAGGTTGGCGTTATTGGGCAGGGGTCAATGACCTATTGTTGCCTGGGCGGCGACCGTTGGCCAGGACCAGGCAAGTCAAAATAAGGGTGCGGCTGGAAGTCCTCAAAAGCGCGATGACTCAATCCGCGCGCCATCTGTGGGGGGTCATAATGACGCACCCGCCCAAAACGAGGTGGGCGCGAGTCAAGGCGGGGACGCTCCGCCAAAGGAGGGGAATACCTGGGGCAGCAGTCATGGTGCTGGTGACGCTGAACAGCACATTCAGGTGCGCGAGAGAGAGGAGGCGTGCGCACGCTACGGTTCTCCAAGCGGGGTGAGCGGCGATCAATTAAGCGAGGCGACTCTCGGCTGCGTGCCGGTGAGCCTCGGCTGCCACCTTCAAAACACCCGCCCGTGCGCGGCGTCGGCTGGTTGGACAAGCGGCCAACCTCTCTGGCATTCATGCAGAGAATGTCCAAATGCTGTCCTCCACAGTGAGGACAGGGGTGAGAGTTTGGGCAGTCTCGCTGGTAGTGGGACCCCAAGCAAGAGAAGCAAAGGCGGCGGGCATTCGCGATGCGCCTACGAGAGGCGACATGTAGGTCCAAGAATGCCCTACAACTGGCCGTTCTGTGCCCCGTGACCTTGCAGTAGGAGCACTCCGCTGGGCTCTGCGTGACCGCAAAGCGAGGAGGGCGCCGGTCAACATTGGCTCGGGTGTGAACGCGAGCCTGCTCCTTGACCTTGGGCGGCTGCGACTTAGCCGGCGTGTCACCACCGGAGTTGTCCAAGACCCGGCACTCATCCTCCAGGAACCTCTCCAGGTCAGCAAAGGGGGGCAGATGGGTCACGCTATCCCCACCAAAGCGCTGTTCAAAACGCGACCTCAGGTCGGCAGGCAGCTTCTTCAGCACAATGTGCACCAATAGATAGGACCATTGGTCCACGGGCAGGTCAAGCCACTTAAGTGCATTGATGGCCACCAAAAGCGGGTTCAAAAGTTGGGTGCGCAACCCAGAGACCCGGGTGAGCGTCGGCAAACCCAAAATCTGCTCGATGTGCGTGTCGGCAAGGCCACGCTTGTTATGGTACCTACGGGTGATTAGGTCCCGAGCCGTCTGGTACGCCTCGTCAGACACGGGCAGATGCTGGATGAGGCCCTTAGCCTCCCCATCCAGAACCGACATTAAGTATGCCAATTTTTGTGCTGGCCGAAGGTCAGCCCTGTCATTGACCAGGCTGTCGAACAAGTTAATGAAGCCCAGGTAGCTTCCTTGCAGCCATCAAAATGGGGGAGGTCCAAAGTAGGGAGCCTACTCACCAGCCCCGGTGCTGACCTAGGAAGCTCCTGCTTCAGGCCGGGTTGCCCTTCCCTATCGGCAACTAGTTGTCTCGCAGTATTGGAGACAGCATCATACAGGTCTAAGACCTGGGCATAGTCTTCGCTGACCTTATTTCGCTGGTCAGCGGTGAAATCATTGATTGACACTTCAAGACAGCAAGTGCTGAAAGTGCGGAATTGCTGTTCCACACTTGCCAGGCGATCGTCAATCCGCTCGTACCTCTGAAGTAAGGCCTGCTGGCGATCAGGCCGGTTCACTAAAGCATTGGCCGAGGCAAACCAGCGCAAATCTGATGCAATAGCACCAGCAGCCGCACGCAAGTCCTTGATAGCTGACATAATCAAAATTCAAAAGAGCCCGGACAAGCGTTAAATAAAATTAACAATCAAAACTTAATTTTTCTTAATTCTTTGAAAACAACAAGGTATTAGCCTGTTTACTGCAAAAGCAGGCAAGTGACAGGTATTTACTGCCCAACAAAATTAAAGGTTTCAGTATATTGAAACAAACACAAAAGTTATCAAAGTTATAACTTATAACAAATTATTAAAGTTGAAACTTCAACTTAATTAATTAATTATTTGCAACAGACAGACTAACTGTGTTATTTATGATATACAATAGGAAGTAAGCACAGAATATGTGTTACCTAACAATATTATCTTTATATTATAACAAAACAAAGTTTATTAATGTGACCCGCCCAAGTGGCAAGGTCAAGTTGGTTGTTATGTTTATGAATATATGCAATAAACTAAATTTACTAAATTTATTGATACATACAGCTGTTATGTATCCAAACAAACTGACTTATTAATGCAACAATAAATTTAAGTTAGATTTTCCAACAATACAAATCAACAATTACTGATTGAGGTTATGTGACAATGTGTTTCAAATTATCTAGGTCAACTTATACAATTAAATATTATGTATTTTAGACAATAACTGACCTGACAAACACTACAATACTGTCTACAAGGTGATAAGATACAAGCTCATACCAATCTGAGTTTATACTCAGTAATGCAACAGCGGCTAAATTTCAACTACAGCTCTGCACCAAAATTATGTCTAGAATTACCGTAGCCAGGCAGGAAGGTGTATCAGAAGTGCGCAGTGGAAGATGTAATACATCTACCTGACCACGATAGACAATTTATCTAAACACCTTCACTGTGGTAGCACAGCGATGAATTATAATCATAACTACACTTAATATTAATAAAATGTCTTACCAACTCTTAGTGATGTTCTTGAGTGGAGTCCTGGAGGCAAGCTAGATACACACAAGACTAAAATTGGCCAATATTAGCAAGTGAATTATCTTTACTTTACCAGACTCTAACGCAGCGTCTTCAATGCACGATGCAAGTTCACAGGATTCGCAATTTCTCCTTGCAAATGCCAATGAATAGTTCACAATGTCTTTTATCACAATTTACCGTTGCCAGCACTAGATCAGGCGGCATTCAAGGCGGTTTACTCTATTTAGTTCAATTAATCAATTCACACGAAATGCAAAAAGGTGTGCTCACAATAACTTTTCACAAAATGTTCAATATGTCACAAACCGTGCCGGGAGTCAAAAAAGCGGCAATTTAATAGATTTCACAACTATTCGCGTAGCTACAATGATGTGCTTTTCAAAAGGCGATATTTTACGTACGAGACGACAACGTGGTAACTTCTCAAAAGCAAGGCCGGAAGTCAGTTCAGTGTGACCATTGTCAGAAATTTTCAATAGACTAAACAAAATGTTACTCAATCGATCTAATCGATTTGACTTATAATAAAAACTAATTCTATTTCAAACAAAGTAAATGTTCCGCAATCGCCGATTTGTTCGTTTATAGGTTCTTTACAGCTGCGATGTGCTCCTTTATACGTTCAGCGATAGTCCGCTTCGTTTGCCCTGTGTAAGAGCTTCCGCAGCTGCAGTTGATTTTATAGACACCTGGGGTTTGTAGCGGTAGAACATCCTTTGGTGTGCCCACCATGTTGTATACTTTGGCCCCTGGTGTAAATACAGTCGGAATGGAGTAGTTTTTTAACTTGTCTCCTATTTTATCCGTAACACCTCTAATGTAGGGCATGTAGGTCGGTTGTCTATTTACCGCCGGATGTTTATCGCGCTTGATAGGCCGCGTCATTCGTCGTTGTACCTGGTATCCGTTCGTCCTAAGTACCTCCTGAACATGGTCTAGCGCTAGCTTTAAATGCTCAGGGTCACAGAGGTCATGTGCTCTGTTTTTTTAGTGACGTCACAACGGATTGCAGGTGTCAAGGGTGGGGGTGCGACATGGCGTGCAGGTATCTATCTGTGTGCGTAGGCTTCCGGTATACGCAGTGTGTTAAGGACCCATCTGGTCTCACAGTCACTTTGACATCCAAGAATGACAACAATCTGTCAGTTTCCATTTCGTATGTGAACCTCATTTTCGGATGAATGGAGTTAAGGTGTTGCACATATTGATCTACTTCCTGCTTACCTCCTTTTACGATACTAAAGATGTCGTCCACGTATCTTTTCCAAAGCCTGATGGTCTTGGGCCCGCTGCTAAGCGCCTTTTCTTCAAAGTGTTCCATCCAGATATTAGCCAGTACTGGGGCTACTGGACTCCCCATTGCGACGCCATTGATCTGGAGGTAATATTGGCCTTGGAAGAGGAAATAGTTGCCATCTAAGCAGTGTTATAGTAGATCAATATAGTTGTGAGGCATATCGTTGTCACTCAGTCTGTCACTGATAAACAAAGTTATTTGGACGTAGTGAGGGATCACTACGTCCAAATAACTTTGTTTATCAGTGTTTGTATGAACCAAAAAGTTATATTTGCGGTTATGGATTATATATCTCAAAAACTGTTTACTACACATTCATTTAAACCAATTATAGTTGGAAGATTTATTACAATCTACATCATATATTTTTTTAGATTTGTCACTCTCTTACTTTAAAACGGGAAACGCTCATTTTCCACTTTGACTTTTATTTTCATTTCTTTTTTATTTTTATATCGTAATCGTGAAGCAGTTCACAGAATACATCTACATACTAGTTTTCAAATATGTAGGCTGTGACATACGGACAGACAGATATACAGACAGACATGACGAATTTACACGGATTCTGTGTTTTGGCTACGGAAACCTAAAAAAATAATTTAATTTGAAGCAAGTCCCTTCGCTGACAATTGATACCAAAAATTAATTTACGTAACGCTATCCTATATAGAGTGTTTCCATTGTCAAAATTTATATTGAATATCGATTTGACCTACAAGTAAATTATTTCAATTAATGCAGACAGCATTCAGTAATTAGTGCATACAATTTAACAAGCAAATAATGATGTAGGATTTTGGTAAATATTTTGAGCATGCTATTGAAATGTATTTAAAACACGTAATTTACTTTATTCTTTAACAAGACTTTGCTTGCAGCTCCGCACGTGTGAATTATCCCCCCAAACCTACCTCAAGAATTACTTTATGTATTGATGAAAACCGTACAAGAAAACCGTTCGACAGTGTTTGAGATTATCACGTTCATACAGCCAAACATGAAGGAAGGGCACTGTATATTATTCATAGAAGAAAAGAGGAGTTCCTAGCACTGGTAATAAGTCCTGTAACAATTTACAAACAAGCAATCAGCGGACACAAAGTACTACAAGACAAGGTAAACATAAATGTACATTACACAAAGTGTTGTCCCATGTGAAGATCGAATCCACAACATTCGGCACAGTGTCAAGTGGCAAGGGCGCCACTTAAAATACTACAGATACATGCAGTCAAGCTTGGAAATGCGTTGAACTTCTTTTTTTAGGGTTCCGTACCTAAAAGGTAAAAAACGGAACCCTATTACTAAGCCTCCGCTGTCGGTCTGTCCGTCTGTCTATCTGTCTGTCTGTCTGTCACCCGGATGTATCTCATAAACCGTAATAGCTAAAAAGCTGAAATTTTCACAAATTATGTATTTCCGTTGCCGCTATAACATCATCATCAGCCTTTAACAGTCCACTGCTGAACTAGGCCTCTCCTTTGAAAGGAGGAATTGGCCTAGTATACTACGCTGGCCAAACGGGTTGGTATAGGGTTTGTATCAAGTTTTCCTTCTTTTACAGTGTTGTTCTCTGCATAATATACTCCCTCTGTCGGCTCTTACGACACCCATGGGATGATATGGGGTGGTGACATTCCGTATTCTTAATCCGTCACCACACCGCTATAACAACAACTACTAAAATTTAAAAAAATCAACATATTAAGGGGTGTCCCTTACAGTAAACATGTTTTTTGGCGTATTTTTTGCTCAATATTACAAACGATAACAGGTAGAAGCTAAAAATGGTCACAGAATTTATGTAGTTGTATATTACCTTCCAAAATAAATATTTAACTAAAAATAAAGTAAATATTAAAGGACCCCATACAACAAACGAAATTTTTAAGCAATTTTTTTCTCGATCTTAATAAACAGATAGTAGCTAAAAACATATTTAAGTATACATATACATACAACAAACGTGATTTTCTTTTATAAATGATGGTACGTAACCCTTCGTGCACGAGTCCGACTCGCACTTGGCCAATTTTATCTTAGCTTTTTCTATTGCTATTCGTTCTATGCTTCAGTCTATTTTTCTTTTACTAGATGTACGTAATACCGGTCTTATTAGAAAACAAGATTATAATACGATACCAGGTTTTGGCCTACATTTACACTATTTTAAACTGTATAAGTGTCGCAGATGGTCGTTATTTATTTCAGTAAAATATGTAACAACGAATTATTTATTTTAATAACAATTGTTACGAATTTTGGCGTCAAATAGATCCTGCATTAGAATTTGGAATAAGTTCAGGTATAAAAACTTTTACATAGATTAGGCGAGGACCTAAAATCGTACCTTCTCTATATTTTATGACAATAGTAATAGTGTCACTTGTTCCAACTGCAGCAATTTCTAATTATAAAATCGGTAGTATATTATAAATATTTATAAAATTTGTTCGTTACTGACTGACTGACTATAATACAGTCAGTCAAGAACATACTGTGTTCTTTGGGAATGTAGGTGAGCACTTAAACAGAATTTTGCAAATGCATACCTAAGAGGGTAAACTGGTAGTACTAGTTCTGCATGAATATTTGAAAGTATTGGAGTAAACGACTACACGGTTAGTGTAGTGGTTTAAGCGGCCACCTTGCCGCTGGATACTGCGCCAAAAGTTGTGGGTTCGATCCCCACACGAGAAAAAGCTTTGCGAGAGCCAAATATTGTTGTTTCGTGTCTGAGTGTTCATTATATCCGTTACATGTATGTTTGTAAAGTCCTAAGTGGCAGAGGATTTACTCCTAGTTCGGAAGTTATGTTAAAACACAATTTGATAATAATATATCTTTTGTTAAACAAAAGTCTCCTCACGCTCATCCTCTCATGCCTGTATCTCGCATTAGCAACTTTTTCATGCAGCAATTTAATATACCAACGTTTTCAGAGACAAACCATAAATGACTGAATTCTACGACTACACTGTATAGCGATACTGGCACAAATAAAGAAGAAAATGTCCACAATATAAGGCGAATATTTTATACCATGCCCAAAATAAACCGGCCAGTCACTCTTCAAGAATCGGAAAACAATGCTTCGAAAAAATACCGATATAAATAAAGAACCTCTTTAAAACACTGTTGTTTAATTGTCCCGAAGTCTGCAAAACAAAAAGTGTTTTCTGTTCTCAGATAACACTTAGTATAGATACCCTGGCAAGACTCGGCCGAGTTCTGTTAACTTAAGATTTAATCAAAGCTCTACTGTACTGTTGGCAGAGGTATATCGGTCATCGGACGCTACTACAAGAGTTTTAGATGTCTTGAGACAATGAACAATTTTCTATTTAAAACATCTTTTGTTAGGATAGAAGATAACCAAAATATCAAATTGGAGGTGTTTTTAATTATGTTTTCGCCTTAAGCAAGTCTCGAAGATAACTAGCAAAAAATACCCATATAAACTATTTAGGCTGTAAGTGGAATAGCCACATTGTTCAAATCATAGGTGATGAACACGTCTTCATCTTTCGAAGCTAAAAATTAAAAAAAGAGTATGTGTATTTCCTATCTTGTTAATGATACCTTGTACGAGGCATCATTATCATCATATTTATAAAATTACTTGTCTAGAGTGAAATATCATCAAAAAGCCTAAAGTATTGCAGGTAGAAACATGACAATTGGACTGTGAGTTCCGTTTATGACGAAGGCTAAGGAAGGATTTTTTAAGCTGCTAATCCAATTGTTAGTAAAATAAAGGTTGAATAATTGTACAGGGAAGGCAGAAATATGTATTTTCGACAAATTCTCAAGATGAATGTTTAGGTGCGGCGATTGAACACACAACGTGTTCAATCGCCGCAGCTGGACTTTCATCTTGAGAATTTGTCATCTTAACTGGAGTTAAGATTTTTCCATCACTTTGTCGACGAAATGACCACCATAACTATTGTCCCAACGAAGCAATCGCCAGTTTGGTATTAAACATGGACATGACTAGATTTCTAAGTGTTAGTTTGTTCGCTCGGAATGCACTCGCTTACGTAACGCTACATGGCTTGAATTTGGAATTCTAGATCTGGTAATTGAAGTACGGCTGTCGATATGCATGAGTGATCATGTGCTGATCTTAGAAAGCACTTGCAGTTTCTTGGGGAATGTTTAACCTTCAATTTACACATTTAGGTAATCCTTAATGTGTAAATTGAAGGTTATAATCTAATGATTATAAAAAAAATACCAGTGTTATTGTACTTTTCTATCTAACCAGAGAAGTTTGCGGATGGAACTTGGTCCTTCCTTCTTTAAAAAAATTAAGTTTGTAGCCCGAGTATTAAAAGTAGTTTTATAAGTATTTATTATATTATATGCATCGATAAATAAAAACAACAACTAACAAATATTATGATTTGTCCGATTTTTAATATTTACTTGCCATTTATAAATGAATGTAAAATTTGGCTTCAAACATAACTACTTCGTTCAAAGGACAAACAACGAGCAAGTAAAACAAACGAAAAATAATAAATGACCTTTATGGCCACTCTCGCCACCTGTGAAAATGTATAATCATCTAGATAATTTCGAAAATAAAGCAGAATTTGTATGATGTAACCAAAATAATTTAAACAGAACTTATAAAAGAATGTTCTGATTTTTATCATCTGAGATTTATTCAACCCACATAAATATATTACCTTAAGTTATGAATTTATGATGGATTTCATTATTGTTATAGCTGCTTTTTGGTAAAATCTAGTCAAAATAGGAGTTTACCGCGGCAAGTAAACAAAATATAACTCTTCGAAAAAATCTTTTCAAAATCTCATAGTATTCTTTACCAAACATACACAAACAAAGATACTGATTTATACAGTATCCTTGGAGAGTATACAAAGTATTTTTGACACGCGTATTTTTAAGACCTTTGTGTATCTACAAGAACATAAACATGCCCTATTTAAAGGATTTCATTTGAAAGTTGACAACAAGCGTAGAATTTGAGTCGCCAATATTTACTCTGTGTTGAGATTATTTATCCTCATCAATGTGTTGGCACTGCGGCAGGCGGAGAGCTGGCCCGTCAAAGCGAGCGTTTTACGACCCTTTAAAATTATCGTTACGTTTTACCGTAGGTATTGTTGCTAGTCTGCCGAAAGAAGCGAGTCGTAAAAATATAGGAGTATTTTTGTGTGATATGTCCAAACTGGCCTTAGTCACTCCGCGACCACGGCCAGACCAGTCAGTTGAAACGTCGGACAATAACAGAGGTATTTATACCTTAAAATTTGTTGATTATCGATCGAGTAAAACTTGCTTAATAAAATAGTTTGATCTCAACAACGGAGTCTGAGTATTTTTTAAGAAGGTGTATATTTTTATGTATAATATGTATGTATTTAGAAAAAAAAATATATGTATGTTTATCCATTATTTAGTATCCATAGTACAAGCTCTGCTTAGTTTGGGACTAGATGGTGTTGTGTGAATGTGGTAGAATATTATTATTATTCACTTCATTTATTATTCTTCACTTGGCACACTTTTATATTATTAAAGTACAATTAGAAAAAATACACTTAAAAATATAAAAGGGACCACGGTGACATACCAGTGTCGGGTACAGGGACCAAGCCACCAGTGGTTAGGGCCTCAGAGACAGGAACTTCCTCACGATGCGCGCCGTGTCGAGAAGAACTGCTCCATCCAGCTGTCTAGTGTGAGCCTCTTTAGGTGTTGGTCGAGGCTCTTTGCGATTAATCCATTCACCGACATGACTATCGGCACTATGATCGCCGAATCCACATCCCACATGTCAACAATCTCGTGAGCTAGGTCCAAATATTTAATCTCTTTCTCTTTTTCTGCGCGCATCATTAACGCATGACGGCAATCTCGTGAAACGAGATTGCCGTCATGCATTATGGTGATATCGACTATCGTTGCGAGTCGCTCTGCTCGGTCTATCACTACAATATCAGGCTTATTGGCAACAATAGTCCTGTCTGTAACGATAGACCGATCCCAGTACAACAATGCACGACCATTTTCGAGAACTGGGTCGGGCACATATCTGTAGCACGGTACCTCAGAACCAATGAAATCATATTTAAGGGCTAGTTGCTGATGGATTATCCTGGCCACTTGGTTGTATCTGTGCAAATACTGACCATTGGCAAGACTCGAACAACCGGATACTATATGCCCGAGAGATTCCCCGGGCCGGTGACACGCCCGACAAAAGTCAACCGTACCATTCCTCAGTATATTGCAAAGACAAAACCTTCGGCTTCTGCGAAGAGATCACCGAAACGTAACCAGGCTATAGAAGCTTTAAAATTGACGTCTGGGTCATGTAAAGCTCTATAGAACCTTACAGGCAGCTCCTTGCCCTTCCATATTTCTCTTTCGTCGTCAGTACTAAGTACTGCAGGTTTGTGCCAGTTCTCTCTAGCCAGAGCGAGCGGGGTAAGTCCTGTATCAACGGCAACTACATCGCGGTGCACATCCACGTTAATTCCCAGAAAATATTCTCTGAGGTTGTACAGCTCGCAGTTATGGAGGCTCTTTGCACATAAAAAGCCTCGACCCCCACATTTCCGCGGGATGTACAACCTCATCACTGACGAGCGTGGATGATGCATCCGAGATGCAGTCAACATTGAACGGACTTTTCTATCCAGGGCATCGAGTTCCATCTGGGTCCACCTGAGTATGCCGAAGGAATACAATAGGACTGGCATGGCTCACCCGTTGCAGGCCCGCACCTTGTTGCCACCTGATAAAAGACTGTTAAGTACTTTTTTCAGGCGGCCAAAGAAACGAGCCTGCAAAGTCTGTTTCATGTCAGTCTCAGCAATATTCCTAAACTGCGACATAACCAGATATTTGTAGGTCTCGGTTAGGGAGAGGGATCTAAGTTGTATGGAATCTGAGAGTTGTATCCCTGCAGATTCCATAAACCTGCCTCTCTTCACATGCATGACCGCACATTTATCCACACCAAATTCTATCCTGATAGAATTACTAAAGGTTTCGGTTACCTTAAGTAATGCTGTCAGTTGGAAATTGTTGAGGGCAAATAATTTCAGGTCATCCATGAAAAAGAAGTGAGATGTAACATGACCTCTTTTCTCTTTAACCGATAGCCTAGCCCCGAAGCCTCTAATAAGGTACTTAGGGGGTTCAGGGCCAGACAAAACCACAAAGGACTCAAACTATCGCCCTGGAATATACCTCGCTCGATCCTTATTGGAGCACCGCAACCCAAACTCGATCGACACCCTGAATAGCACAGTACGGTCCTCCATTACCCCATACATGACCTTAAAAAGTTGCATACAGTTGCATCTACTTTAAACAACTCCAGCACCCTCAAAAGCCATGTATGTAGCACGGAGTCGTAAGCCTTCTTGTAATCTATCCAGCATGACTATAGCTTCTTTCGGTTACGGCGCACCTGCTGGCTAATGGCCATGTCTATCAGCAGGAGTTCTTTAGTGCCACGGGCCTACATCCAGTCCGTCCCGATTTTAATGATGCGAATTGCGTAGTTATCAAATTCCCTAATAAAGCGGCTTTCATCGCCTTATATCGCTCACCGTCATATCGAGACTTAACTCAGTTTCTATGCAGCCTTGACAGTGTGCTGGGAACCTTATCAAACTTTCAGACGGCCGCTATAATTGGCGATCTCAACATAAATATTGCACCGGACAACAGCGAGGCCTCTGTGGACGAATATCTCAATCTCGTGGCTTCACATGCAATGCTACCTTCTCATTACCTTCCAACCAGGCTCTCTAGCTGTCTTGATCATGTTATTCTACGCTCACCAACCATAGCTACCACATTGGTTTTAGATTCTTATATGACGGACCATGCCCCTATTATAATTTTTTGTAACACAAAGATCAAATCCAATTTTCTACGTAGCAATTTTAGTATAAAAGTAGATATTCCGGCGGTCGTCGAGTGTATCAAAAATACAGATTTAAGTGTATTGATGGACACCCAAACACCTAATCTTACTGCAAATTCTTTAGTGTCGATAATGTCTACAGTTATTGCAACACACTCCCTGGCTACACGCATACCAAGTAGAAGACGTATCATTAAGCCGTGGATTACTCCTGGCCTGCTGAGATGCATAAGGCACAAAGATAAATTATTTAAAACGCACAAAAAATTTCCTGAAATAGATTCGCATAAATTGATATTCCATCGTTACCGTAACTTTTGTAACAATCTTCTTAAAAAGATCAAACGAGATTACGAACGTGCTGAGTTCCAAAGACTTAGAAAGAATCCTAGAGCTACGTGGAAGTTAATCAAAGATGTTGCACATATTCCTCAAAACAAATCATCATCCTCAGACCTACTGAAAATCTGTAAGGAGCCTATTGAATCTGTTAATAAAATTAATAATTACTTCGCTAACGTAGGCAGACTTTTGGCCTGCAGAATCTCCAAATCTGGTCAGCATCAGAACACAACCTCAACGTCTCGCAAAAACTATTCAACATTGCACTCAATGGCACTACTTAGTGTGGACGTCAATGAAGTTTTAAATATTATCTCTGGTCTTAAGGATAACTGTGCTGTCGGGTTTGATGGTATCACTAACTCCATTGTCAAGGCTGCTAGACATACCATTGCACTGGTACTTGCATCAATTTTTAATCAGTGCTTTAAAACCGGTGTCTTCCCGGACGTATTCAAGTCTGCCCTTATTCATCCTATCTATAAGTCCGGTAACAGAGACAGTATTATAAATTATAGACCTATATCAGTGCTCTCCACCCTATCAAAAATATTGGAAAAATTAATTAACACAAGACTTACCAATTACCTTACACAATTTAATATTTTGGCTAATAATCAATTTGGCTTCAGGAGCGGTACATGTACTGAGGATGCTGTTTTAGAGCTGACAGATATTATATGTAACAATTTTGAAAAAAATCTCAAAACGATTGGCATATTTTTGGACCTATCTAAGGCATTCGACACTGTCTCTGTCCCCATACTTATTTCCAAGCTTGAAGGCATAGGGATTCGTGGCAAGACACTGGACCTGTTCAGGAGCTACCTTACTGATAGAAAACAAGTAGTTAAGCTGCAAAACCATCTCAGCGAAGAGGAAACTCTTACTTTTGGTATCCCTCAAGGCAGTGTGCTTGGGCCTACACTGTTCTTAATCTATGTGAACGAGCTGTGTCAATGATCACTGCCTAATTGCAAAATAATATCATATGCAGATGACACAGCTCTTATTATTACCGGTAGCGATTGGAAGGAAGCCCGTTTAAATTCCGAATTAGTTTTGAGCTTGGTTATGAAGTGGTTGGCGGATAATCTTCTAACTTTGAACATCAATAAGACCAAATTCGTTGCCTTTTCTCCAACAAGGTCTAGTCAACCACAAACTCCCATAAATATCTGTGCTCACTCTTGCTCCATTCCTAACGCAAACTGTGACTGTCCGCAGTTAGAATGTGTGGATGCAATTAGATACCTTGGCGTTATTGTGGATAATAATCTAAAGTGAAAACAACAAATTGGATCTGTTGTAGCACGCTTGAGAAAGCTAATGTTCGTTTTTAAAAGACTCAGAACTGTTGTGGACTTTAACAGCCTGATAACTATTTATCATGCTCTTGCCCATTCCATACTCGGTTATTGTGTGATGGTTTGGGGAGGAGCCAATAAGACCTTAATCCTATGGCTCGAACGTGGACAAAGAGCTGTTCTTAAGGTTTTGGCGAGGAAACCAATTCGCTTCCATACGACACCCCTTTATTCACTTTGTGGTGTCCTTACTGTCAGACAGCTTTTTGTTCATCGCACAATAGTTCGAAAACATAGCCAGCTAGTATATGATTCAAGTGTCTACACATCAAGGCGCCGTAGTGACAGAGTTTGTGTAACACTGACGCGTAAATACACAACTGCTCGTCAACATTTCAACTATATATCTGGTAAAATGTATAATAAGGTAAACAGAATTTTAAACATATATCCACTCAACCGCCACAATCTAAAGGAGAAGCTGCAGACTTGGCTTAAATCCCTTGATTACGACAGTACGGAACGCATTGTTGAAGTATAACCACACACATGCATTCACACACGCACACACACGCATCCACATGCGCGCTCGCACACACACTCACACAACACACACACCCGCGCGTACACACAAACTCACACACACACCCACACACGCGCGTACACTTACACTCACACACTCACCCACACACGCCCGTACACACACACTCACACACATATGTACTTTAAGCATGTAATTAATGTATTGCAATTATTATTTTTCATAATTTTAAGTCTTAACCTCATCATGTAAGGAACTATTATATTATCAAGAGAGGGCGTTGGTAACTGCGACACAGTTTAATACTTTTGCAGTTACCATCGTATATTATTTCGTGTATTGTATGTGTTTTTAGTTCCAATAAACATTATTATTATGTGTTTCTCCATCACGCGTACTTTTCTAACATATGGTGTTAAAAAAGTACACGGCCCTTTGGCAGGCGTACACGGAGACATAGGTCCAACGCGCAGAGGCCTCTTGAGAGTTTTAATCTAAGATGTGATGAGACACCTACTGAGGAGCCTCCATAACTGCACTATGAAGTACAGCCACGGATTAGCCGCAGCAGGTGTAGGACTATTGCTATTTGTATGGAAAATAATTACTCTGGGTTATTGTGATGGGTGTTCAATGGATAAGTGATATGGAAACTATGGATGAAAATCGGCGTCTGCCCTAAGTACTCTTATAGTACGTCGAAAAGGGTCAGACGGTGACTCGCCAACTCACTAGATGGGCCCTCTCTAAATAGCCACCATGGTAAACGAAGTCTGCCATAAAGGCAGCCAGAGGGCAACACCGGTGCGAGTGGCTAGGGGTGTAGAGCGGTGCGGCATCGGTTTCGCCATCGCGGGTCGTGACCCGGAGCGGGTTTCCCCGTAATTACGCCCTTGAAAGTGACACTTCCACCCCCGAGCTAATAGCTCTTGCGACTTCCCTCTGGCCGGCCGACTAAGGCAAGCCAGAGTTGAGAGTCCTGCGGACGCTCTTGGACATCCACTCCAACCAGCCAACAAAGGCAAGCCGGAGACGAGGCCCTGACCGACTCTCTGAAGCATTCGGGACCGCAGTGTCGCCACACACATTCAGCTCGCCACAAAGCTGCCCTGCGGTTTGTGAGCTTTCTTTTCATCTTGTAATACATTTTTTTGTTCATATCACAAGATGCAGGTGATGTTTGAAAGCCGTTACTCTGCCCTCTGAGTTTGCGTTAGTCTCATGTTGAGATAACGACTGCCCCAGAGGGGGTTTATTATTATTATTATTATTATTATTATTATTATTATTATTATTATTATTATTATCATTATTATTATTATTATTATTATTATTCCTCTTTATTACGTCTTTTCTCATGGTAGAATTTTATACACTTAAATAAATAAAAAAATTTAACCATATAAAATAGGACCACGGAGACCCACCGGTATCGGGTACAGGGACCAAGCTACCGGTGGTTAGGGCTCCAGAGAGAGGAACCTCCGAACTATGCGCGTCGTGTCCAACAATACTGCCTTCTGTATAGAGGACTTGATCCAGCCGTCTAACGAGAGCCTCTTGAGATGGTGGTCGAGGCTCTTGGCAATGAGACCATTAACTGACACGACTATCGGTACAATGATCGCCGAGTCCACATCCCACATGTCGACAATCTCGTGAGCTAGGTCCAAATACTTGATTTCCTTATCTTTTTCGGCTTTCACGAGATTCTCGTCATGGGGTATAGTAACATCAACGATCATTGCAAGGCGTTCTGATCGATCTATCACCACAATATCGGGCTTGTTAGCCACGATAGTCCTATCGGTGATGATAGATCGATCCCAGTACATAGTGGCACGACCATTTTCGAGAACTGGATCGGGCACATACCTGTAGTACGGTACTTCAAAGGGTACAAGGTCATATTTTAAGGCAAGCTGCTGATGGACGATCCTGGCTACTTGATTGTGCCTGTGCAAGTATTCACCGTTGGCAAGACGAGAACAACCGGAAACTATATGTCTGAGGGATTCGCCGGGCTGGTGACACGCCCGACATATGTCAACAGTCCCATCCTTCAGAATATACCTACTTACGGTAGTTGTTCGTCATGACAACTTCGTCCATAATTGCACAAACAAAACCTTCGGTCTCTGCAAATAAATCACCAAACCGTAGCCAGGCTACTGATGACATGAGGTCTACATCGGGCCCATGCAAGGCCCGATAAAAACGTCCATGCAACTCTTTGCCTTTCCATACTTCCCTGCGCTCTTCAGTACTAAGTACAACAGGTTTGCGCCAGCTCTCTTTTGCCAGACCCAACGGGGTAAGTCCGTTGTCTACAGCAACAATATCACGATGCACACCCGTATCAGCCTTAAGAAAATATTCTCTAAGATTGTACACCTCGCGGTTGTGGAGGTCCTTAGCACTTAAGAAACCACGACCACCACATTTCCGCGGGATGTACAACCTCATTACTGATGACCGCGGGTGATGCATCCGATATTTAGTCAATAGACAACGGACCTTTCTGTCCAGGGCTTATTATTATTATTATTATTATTATTCCTCTTTATTTATTTTCATTCTCATTGATCTTATTTTATATAATTAAATCACTTAACAAAAAAAAAAATAACTATATAAAACAGGACCACGGAGACCCACCGGCATCGGGCACAGGGACCAAGCCACCGGTGGTTAGGGCTCCAGAGAGAGGAACCTCCGAACGATGCGTGTCGTGTCCAGCAATACTGCCTTCTGTATAGAGGACTTGATCCAGCCGTCTAACGAGAGCCTCTTGAGGTGGTGGTCGAGGCTCTTGGCAATAAGACCATTTACGGTCACGACTATCGGTACAATGATCGCCGAGTCAACATCCCACATGTCGACAATCTCGTGAGCCAGGTCCAAATACTTAATTTGTTTATCTTTTTCGGCTTTCACGAGATTCTCGTCATGGGGTATGGTGACGTCGATGATCATTGCAAGGCGCTCTAATCGGTCTATCACCACTATGTCCGGCTTGTTAGCCGCAATAGTTCTGTCAGTAATGATAGACCGATCCCAGTACAGAGTAGCACGACCATTTTCAAGAACTGGGTTGGGCACATACCTGTAGTACGGTACTTCGGAGTCGACAAGTTGGTACTTTAAGGCAAGTTGCTGATGGACAATCCTGGCTACTTGGTTGTGTCTATGCAAATATTCGCCGTTGGCAAGACGAGAACAACCGGATACTATATGTCTGAGCGATTCACCAGGCTGGTGACATGCCCGACATATGTCGACCGTCCCATCCCTCAGAATATACTTCCGGTAGTTGTTCGTCATGATAACTTCGTCCATAATTGCAAATACAAAACCTTCTGTTTCGGCGAAAAGATCGCCGAAACGCAGCCAGGACACCGAAGCTGGAAAATCTACATCGGGCCCATGCAAGGCCCAGTAAAATCGTCCATGCAGCTCTTTGCCCCTCCATACCTCCCTGCGCTCCTCTACACCAAGTACGGCAGGTTTGCGCCAGTTCTCTTTGGCCAGACCCAGCGGGGTAAGTCCGTTGTCCACAGCAACCACATCTCGGTGCACACCCGCGGCAGTGTGGAGAAAGTATTCTCTGAGATTGCACACCTCGCGATTGTGGAGGGTCTTGGCACTTAAGAAGCCCCGACCCCCGCACTTCCGCGGGATGTACAATCTCATCACTGACGAACGCGGGTGATGCATCCGGTATGTGGTGAGTAGACAACGAACTTTCCTATCCAAGGCGTCCAATTCCATCTGAGTCCATCTAAGTATGCCGAAGGAGTACATTAAGACCGGCATGGCCCAACCGTTACAGGCACGCACCTTATTTCCACCCGAAAGAAAGCTTTTTAAAACTTTCTTCAGGCGGCCAAAGAAACGCGCCTGCAACGACTGTTTCATGCCAGCCTCATCAATGCATAATGCCTGCGACATACCCAGATATTTATAGGTTTCGGTTGCAGAGAGTGATCTAAGTTGTGTGAAATCTGAAAGTTCTATACCATCAGATTCCACACTCCTGCCTCGCCTTACATGCATGACCGCACATTTATCCACACCGAACCCCATCTTAATTGAATTACTAAAGCTTTCAGTTATCTTTAGTAACTCAGTTAATTGGGGGTCAGAGGAGGCAAATATTTTGAGGTCATCCATGAAAAGGAGGTGGGAAATAACTTGACCTCTACTCTGCAATCTATAGCCTAGCCCTGAACTTTCGAGCAAAGTGCTCAGTGGGTTCAGTGCTAGGCAAAACCATAGTGGACTCAAACTGTCGCCTTGGAAAATACCCCGCTTGATCCTTATAGGTACGCCATACCCGCAAGGCTGTCGACATCCTGGATAGCGAAGCACCGTACTCCACTGCCCCATACATGCCTTCAAGAGGGCGCATAGAGTTGCATCAACTTTGTACAACTCCAGCACCCTCAAGAGCCACGTATGTGGCACAGAGTCATAGGCCTTCTTATAGTCTATCCAGCATGTCGCCAGATTCTTTCGACTACGGCGAACCTGTTGGCTTATGGTCATGTCAATAAGGAGTAGCTCTTTAGTACCACGGGCCCCGCTTCTACATCCATTTTGAGATACAGATAAGATGTTATTTCTAAATATATGTGCTTCTAATTTCGTTCTCAAAATGGATGTAAAAACTTTATACATTGTAGGCAGGCAAGTTATAGGCCTATAGTTCGTAGGCTCCGTGGTACTACCAGCCTTAAAGAGCAGATGAGTTACGCCAGTTGTCATAAAAATAGGCAGCGACCCTGAATCCAGAGATGACTGAAATTGAGAAGCCAAACGAGCATGTGCACTGCGTAGCCATTTTAACCAGAAATTGTGCAGCCCGTCCGGTCCTGCCGATTTCCAGTTGGCTAACTGACGGACTGCACAATATACATCTGTGGTGTCAATGGCTACGGGCTCCATGTGAGGTATTGCCTCACATGATCGTTTAACATCTCTAATCCAGTCATCTTCCGTATGGCTGATGGGAGTCGACCATATGCTGCGCCAAAATTCAATCGTATTCGCATCATCTGGCCGACTTCCATCATCCACACGTGGGTAAGGTCGCTCCCAATTTCTATAAACCAACTTCTCATCTCTTTGGAATGCGCGATTTTGGGAGTATCGGGCTACCCTTTTCTTGTATCGTTTGATACGATTTGCCCACGCATAAACTTTCTGCTTCAGGAGGTCGATGCGTTCTGTGACCCGTGACTCATACTCTTGAGGACGGAGTCCCGTTCCTTTAAACGCCCGGTTTACAAAACGCATCACTCTCGGGCGGGTATTGCCCGACCTGAAGCAGATTAGTTTGCCTATGAGTGCCCTGGTCTCAGCAATACGCCGCTCAATTCTACGCTGCCAAGCCGGGACGGCATCTCGAGGAGCAATATCAAAACTGTTTCCTATTTTAATATTAGCTACTCGACATGCCGCTACAGCCGCACAGTACAGAATTGAGTGCGTATCGCTAAGATTTTCACTATTGTCTAAGTAAATAGGCAATAGTGAATCCAGGGCACACACAAGCGCCATATTCTTTTTATGCGTGGGCAAACGCGGCAGCCGAGGTCTGTCTTGCAATGCAACGTACCGATATTCCCCAATGGCACACTCCAAAGCACTCCTCATCTTATCAATGCACTGGGTACTTACTTGTGTATCCCTGTCTACCACCTCTTCACCTCCTTCTTGTTGTCTGTGCAATATGTTTGGCACTGAAGCTACATTGCGTGTAGGAGGTTGGTTGGCAGGGATAACTGGCAAGTCTGAGCGTAACCTCTCAAGTGCGTCGTCATCAAGCAGGCGGCAGCGCTGGATGGCTCGCACTTGATCCGACAGTCGCTGTGCCGAGACGTTGACAGCCGGTTCCAAGCCCTGAAACAGAGACAGCATGCGATCACGGTACGCCGTAAGGTTGGTACCTCCCTCTGTAGCCACAAAATATGCCCGCATGACATTTTCGTTCATGGATTGTGTCCATCTCATGCGGTGCACATCACCACCGGTAGCGGGGGCCCTGTTCGAAACCGGTGGGTCTCGGGGTCCCAAGCGTAAGGGTGGCCGGCCTCTTCCCCGGCGACGTGCTGGTGGTGGCGACGACGGCGGGGAAAAATACTCGTCGCTCGACGAGCTCGACGCCTGAACACTCGGCGATGCTGGCGCTGGTGCCGGCGGCTGTGAGGCGGAGCTGAGCGACGAGTCCGGGGGTCTAAGTCGTGCTACTGCTGCTCTGGCTCTCGTCAACATATATATTTCTTGATATTATCATTATTTATTATTGTTTACAATTTTCCATTTGACACAAGGTGTCATCTTCGCTATGTTTTTCTAAATACTATTTCTTCTGATTTTATGGTTTTTATAAATTATGTCTGTATATTTATCGGATATTGTATCTTCTTTTAGTTGTTTTACTATATAAATTGTACCGCAAAACTGTTATACAAAATAAAATGTAAATTTGCAAGAAAATATGAATTCATGTTGATTCCAAGGTGTTGCCACTTATTATTATTATTATTATTATTATTATCCATTTTGAGAAACAGATAAAATAGAATTGTCAGCTACATGTTTCGACAATTTCGTTCTCAAAATGGATGTAAGGAGTTTATAAATCGTTGGCAAACAGGTTATCGGCCTGTAATTCTTGGGGTCCGTGGCACTACCAGACTTATGGAGAAGGTGAGTGACGCCAAATGTTAGAAAATCTGGTAGCGACCCCGATTCCAGTGATGATTGAAATTGAGATGCTAAGCAATTATGCGAACTCCGGAGCCATTTCAGCGAAAAATTGTGCAGCCCGTCCGGTCCCGCTGATTTCCAGTTTGGTAATGAACGGAATGCACTGGCTATATCATCATCTGTTATTGATATTGGCTCCATTGTTGGTATTTGTTCGCATACTCGCTCAACAGTCCCAATCCAACCACTCTCCGTGTGGCTGACAGGCGTCGACCAGATGCTGCACCAAAATGTATTAGTAGCATCATCATCCGGTCGACCCCTATCAGCGTCACCGGCCGTGGAGTCGGGTCGCTCCCATCTTCTGTACACCCACCTCTCGTCTCTCTGGAATGTGCGATTCAGGCAATACCGATCCACTCTTTTTTTGTATCGCCTTATACGGTTTGCCCATGCATAGAGTTTTTGCTTTAGGGTGTCGATGCGCTCTGTTATCCGAGATAAATAATCTTGAAAACTGATATTAGTACCCGCAAAGGCTCGAGTTACAAAGCGCATCACTCTCGGTCGGGTATCGCCCATCCTAAGACAAGACAGGTTGCCAATAAGTGCCCTAGTCTCAGCGATACGACGCTCAATCCTACGTTGCCAACCTGGCACAGCAGCAGTCTGTCGAATAGCGGTATTATTTACATTAAATGTAACCCCCGCTACTCGACACGCCGCAATCGCCGCACAATACAGGATTGAGTGTGTATCGCCGAGATTTTTAATATTCTTAAAATAAATTGGTAGTAATGCATCTAGGGCACTCACCAGCGCTATGTTTTTCGTATGCATGGGCAAACGAGGCAAACGAGCCCAAACATTTGGGTCCATGGATCGGTATTCAGCAATAGCACATTCCAAAGCACTTCTTAACTGATCGTTACACTGGGTACTTACATGAGAAGTCTCATCATCTATCTTTTCATCGGCGACCTCAACCTGTTGCAGTTTTGCAACCGCCGTCAGAGTTCGCGATGGAGAGACTTCTTTGCACGTCAGAACGAAGTCTCTCAAGCACAGTACCATCCAACAGACGACACCGCTGGATGGCCCGCACTTGATCCGATAGCCGTTGTGTTGACACGTTGACAGCTGGGTCAAGCGCCTGAAACAAAGGCAGCATTCGATCACGGTACGCACTGAGGCTAGTTCCCTTAGTTTCCATCGGTGGCCCCAAAATATGCCCGCATGACGTTTTTTTAATTGAACTATTCCATCTCATGTGGTGCACATCACCACCAGTAGCGGGGGCCCTGTTCGAGACCAGTGGGTCTCAGGGTCCTAAGCGTGTCGGTGTCGGGTCTCTCTCGCTGACGTACAGGTGGTGGCGACGTTGGCGGAGAGAAATACTCGTCGCTCGATGAGCTCGACGCCTCAACACTCGCCGACGACGCTGGTGCAGGTGCCGGTGGCTGCAAGGCGGAGCTGAGCGACAAGTCCGGGGATATCAGGCGTGCAGCAGCTGCTCTCGTCAACATTTTCTTGTTATTTTATTTGTTTATATCTGTTGTTTATAGATGTTTTGTTTAGTTTTGTTTTGACATTAGATGTCATCTTCACGATATTTTTGCAGATATTTTTCTTAAATATATTTTATAGTTTCTGTATTTATTATAATATTTATCATAAAAAGAGTTCTTGTAATATCGGAAATAAAAATATATTGACTCAAAACTGATATAAAATACAAATAAAATGGTCCAAGTCAAAATTAAGGTTGTTTTGTTGACGTTTTGTTTTATATATTATTATTATATATGTTTAGAGATATCGGAGGCAGGTAGGAAAATGTTCAGAGGTGCACAGTGGAAGCTGTAATACATCTACTTGACCACGATAGACAATATATCCAGACATTATTATATATATTATATATATATATTATATTCATCGCTGTGCAACGCAGTGCATTGTGCACTGCGTTGCACAGCGATGAATAGAAATCCAAATTACAACTAATATTAATAAAATGTTTCAACTTACCTGATATCTTCACTGATGTCAGGCTAGAGCTAAATTAGACACATTCATACAAATATATTGGCCAAAATAAATGAATGAAGTATCTTATACTTCATTCACTTATTTTGGCTATAAGCTGCAAATGCGACGTTTTCAAGACACGTTTGCACGTGGGCGTCGATGCCGGGTTCACAATTTTCGCAAATGTTCATTAAGATACAACTAATCTTTTATCACAAATAAACTGATGCCAGCTGATCAAGAAAGCGGCAATCAAAACGAGTTCCAAATACAATTATACAACATCAAACGCGCTCATCAAAACGGAATCTTCCAGAGCTTTTTTCACTGACCGCAGGAAACGATGATGAACCAAAAAGTGTGAATGACAGTTCAGTGTGACCATAGTCAGAAATTTTCAATAGACTAAACTAAACGTTACTAAATCGATATAATCGACTTGACCTATCATAAAACTATTTCCATTTCAAACATCCACCCGCCCCGGACCGGCCTACCGGTCCGCTAATCGGTTGGTATCCGTGACAATGTTGCAACCGCTCTCCTCAGAATCGAACCGTCCACCAAGACCTCAGCAAATCGGGGAACTCCATCAGCCCCAGTTACCAAACGAAGAATGCGCCCCTGCGGCATCTGAGTGGCGGAAGTTTAGCCTCCTTGATCAAAACGAGGTCACCAATCTTGCGTGGATCGGTCTTGTCGGTCCACTTAACGCGTTGCTGGAGTATGTGCAAATATTCCAAATTCCAGCGTTTCCAAAAGCTCTGAGTATTCTGGCGTACCAATTCAAAACGCGAGAGACGACCAGGTCTCGTATCAATATAGGGGTACTCAGGCAAGGCGACAAGTGGGCGACCAATCAAAAAATGGCCCGGCGTAAGGGCCTCCAAATCATTCGGATCTGAGGAGATCGGGCACAACGGCCTAGAGTTCAAAACGGCCTCAATCTTACAAAACATAGTTGCGAGTTCCTCAAATGTAAGGACAGACTCACCGATTGTCCTGCGCAAGTGTGTTTTGGCCGATTTTACAGCGGCCTCAAAAATACCACCCCAGTGTAGACAATTTGGTGGGGAAAACAACCAATTTATCCCACGTCGGGCACGCCTATCACCTATATCAGCCTTGTTGGTTTCAAGGAAATTAACAACATTATTCAATTAATTATAGGTGCCCTTGAAGTTAGTGCCGCAATCAGAACGGATCAAGGAAGGCAGTCCTCTGCGGGATACAAACCTGTAAAATGTGGCTACAAACGCCTCGGTCGTAAGCGAGGAGACCAGTTCTAAGTGTACGGCCTTTGTGGAGAGACAAACAAAAACACACAAGTAGGCCTTGACAGTCTTGCTGTTTCGAAGTGTCGACGTTTTCGCCAAAAAGGGACCAGCGAAGTCTGTGCCAACACCGTCAAATATCCTGCTTTCAGTTACGCGATCTGCCGGTAAGTCCCCCATCAAGGGCTGCATGGTTGAAGCCTTGGGCTTTTAGCAAGGGATGCAGCGAAAGACCACACTCCGAATAATTCTTCGGGCAGACAAAATCCAAAACTTGCGTTGCAAAATAGTCAACACGGCATTACAACCAGCATGCGAATTTTTAAGGTGACGATCAGTTACCAACAAGCGTACCAAATGACCGTCCTTGGGTAACAAAAGGGTGTGACGTGCCCCGTAGGGGAGGTTGGCGTTCTTGAGACGCTCTCCAACGCGCAAGAGACCCGTATCGTCCAAAAAGGGGTTAAATTTAGATATTGCTCCCGACAATTTCGATTTCCCTGACTTAAGGATAGCAATCTCCTTCTCAAAATGCGCCAATTGCACAGAATGAACCCAAAAGGTGAGAGACTCCTGTCGTTCCTGTGGTGAGAGAAATGGTGTCAATCGTTTCTGTTGTGGGTGCCTAAAATTAAAAACAAAACGCTTTATCCAAGCAGTAACACCTTACAACTTGTCAAGGGAGCTGTAGCGATTCAGCAAGAAATCGGAGTCGAAGGCGCATTCCACCTTCTCAACAGCGAGTGTTCATAGACCCGGCAAATTGGTAGTATTCAAAACTGGCGTTCGAGGCCAATCAATTTCTGGTCGACTCAACCATTCCGGACCCCACCACAGCGAATGACCTATCAAACAAGGCGTCAAGCATCCGCGCGAGGCACAATCAGCGGGGTTGAGCTCACCTGGCACGTGTCTCCAAACAAGTTTGACTTCGGATTTCTGGATTTGGAAAACGCGATTAGCGACAAATACCTCCAAAGTGTGGACAGAAGCCTTCAACCAACAAAGAACAATTTGGCTGTCTGTCCAGGCGTAGGTCCCATTAATACAAATGCTTTTACCCAAAGTACTAGACACGTGGTTCAATAATCGTACAAGTAGTGCTGCTCCCGAGAGCTTCAATTTCGGAATGGTCAGAGATGTCCGAAGGAGTGCAACCTTGCTCTTCGCCATGATCAGGAAAACTCTCACCTGACCTGAGGCACTGACTGTGCGCAAGTACACTACGGCCGCGTGACCACGTTCCGAGGCATCACAAAACCCGTGAAGGGTGGCCTTGCATTCCCGGGAGAAAGGATGGGACGAGACAAGGAGATCTCGTTAACGGCAGAAAGTGAGGATACAAAAGAGGTCCATTCCTCAACAAGAGTACTGCGTAGAGGTTCGTCCCAAGTCAATCCTGCTGTCTAAAGCTTATGCAAGAAGCATTTTGCCCAAAATATGACAGGACAAATCCAACCGTTTGGATCAAAGGTTCTGGCGACAGTAGACAATACGAGACGTTTAGTCTAAGAACAAGGCAATTTTAAGTCTACGTTATACGTAAAGATGTCTTGGACTGGTCTGTACTGGACGCCGAGAACAGCCATCATGGCGGGGTTGTCAACAATCTCAAGTAGATGTGGATTTTGCTGATGATGCTCGGGTAAGCCCTCCAAAAGCGCTGGTGAGTTGGAAATCCATTTGCGCAACTCATAACCAGCGGAGGCCAAAATACCTATCAATTCGTCCCGCAGGAGGAACGCCTCGTCAGCTGTGGAGGCGCCCGAGCAAATGTCATCGACGTAAATATCGTCTTTCAAGATGGCGGCGGCTCGTGGGAAACGTAAGCCTTCGCGGTCTGCGAGCTCCCAAAAAGAACGTATTGCCAAGTAGGGGCTCGACCTAAACCCGTACGTATTGGTATTGAGCTCGTAGACGACCATGGGATCGCGAGGATTCTCTCTCCAAAGGACCAGCTGGAAACGACGGTCATCAGGGTGGATAATCGTCTGCCTAAACATCATTTTTATATCTGCTTCAAAGACAACCTGATGTCGTCGGAAGCTGGTGATGACGTCACAAAGGTCCTTGACCAACTTGGGACCAGAATGCAAGGAGTGGTTCAAGGATACGCCTGTTGAAGTCTGCGCAGAACCATCAAACACTGTGCGCAGCTTGCCAGTTGATGGCTTCAATACCGCATGATGCGGGAGAAAGTGGTACTCCACCGAACGCCAATCCAAATTTGACACGGACATGTGTCCCAACTGTTCATATTCTCTCATGAACTCAATATACTTCTGTCTGAGCTCCGGATCACGACCCATGCGACGCTCCATAGCTAACAATCTCTTTTCGGCTAAAGGTCGTGACTCACCAAGCGGAGGCCGAACAGACAGGAGGGGTAGCCTCGTAATAATCCGACCAGAACGGAATCGACCAGTGTTGTTCTGGAAGAACAGCTCGCACTCCTCATGTTCTGGATTCAAACGGGCAGCTTGAGGGGGCTCTTCTACTTCCCAAAACCTCTGAACCGCATCAGAGAGAGCAGAGCCTACAGCCAACAAATTATCAAGTTCAGGTGGAGGGGGGTCCCTAGGTACAGGTCTCATCAAAGCAAATCCAAATATGGTCGGGATGGCAGTCAAACCATTTGGCACCAAGACCCGTTTCCCACCAATCAAAATTCCACCGAGGACATCAGAGCCAACCAACAAGTCGATTTGTCCCGGTGTGTCAAATTTGGGGTCTGCCAGTTCCAATCCCGATGTCAAATTCACCTCGGCAGCAGGTGGCTGTTTCTGTGGATGCATGCCCAAAATATTCTTCAGCACAATAGCCGAGGTTTTAATCCTCGGGTGTGAAGATTCAACAGGGCCAAACAAAACCTTAACTTGCCCTTCAACATTAGAGGCTTCGTCACCTATGCCCCGTATACAATTTGGAAAAGAGCCCATATTTAATTTAACCTGCCCTACCAAATAAGTGGAAACAATGCAACCTTGTGAACCTGTGTCCAATATAGCACGGACAACAACAGAGGTCCCCGTGGTTCCCCAGACCCTAACAGCAACCGTTGGCAGGATAAGGGTCTCAATGGGGGAGGTTGGCGTTATAGGGTAGGGGTCAATGACCTATTGTTGCCTGGGCAGCGACCGATGGCCAGGACCAGGCAAGTCAAAACGAGGGTGCGGCTTGAAGTCCTCAAAGGCGCGATGACTTGATCCGCGCGCCATCTGTGAGGGGTCATAATGACGCACCCGCCCAAAACGAGGTAGGCGCGAGTCAAGGCGGGGACGCTCCGCCAAAGGAGGGGAATACCTGGGGCAGCAGTCATGGAGCTGGTGACGTTGAACGGTCGCACATTCAGGTGCTCGAGAGAGAGGAGGCGTGCGCACGCTACGGTTCTCCAAGCGGGGTGAGCGGCGATCAATTGAGCGAGGCGACTCTCGGCTACGCGCCGGTGAGCCTCGGCTGTCACCTTCAAAACACCCGCCTGTGCGCGGCGTAGGCTGGTTGGACAAGCGGCCTACCTCTCAGGCATTCATGCAGAGAATGTCCAAATGCTGTCCTCCACAGTGGGGACAGGGGCGAGAGTTTGGGCAGTCTCGTTGGTAGTGGGAGCCCAAGCAAGAGAAGCAAAGGCGGCGAGCATTCGCGATGCGCCTACGAGAGGCGACATGTAGGTCCAAGAATGCCCTACAACTGGCCGTTCTGTGCCCCGTGACCTTGCAGTAAGAGCACTCCGCTGGGCTCTGCGTGACTGCAAAGCAAGGAGCCGGTCAACATTGGCTCGGGTGTGAACCCGAGCCTGCTCCTTGACCTTGGGCGGTTGCGTTTTAGCCGGCGTGTCACCACCGGAGTTGTCTAAGACCCGGCACTCATCCTCCAGGAACCTCTCCAGGTCAGCAAAGGGGGGCCGATGGGTCGCGCTGTCCCCACCAAAGCGCTGTTCAAAACGCGACCTCAGGTCGGCAGGCAGCTTTTTCAGCACAATGTGCACCAATAGATAGGACCATTGGTCTACGGGCAGGTCAAGGCACTTAAGTGCATTGATTGCCACCAAAAGCGGGTTCAAAAGTTGGGTCCGCAACCCAGAGACCCGGGTGAGCGTGGGCAAACTCAAAATCTGTTCAATATGCGTGGCGGCGAGGCCACGCTTGTTATGGTACCTACTGGTAATTAGGTTTACATCAAATAGGCCAATTTTTGTGCCGGCCGAAGGTCAGCCCTGTCATTGACCAGGCTGTCAAACAAATTAACGAAGCCCAGGTAGCTTCCTAGGCAGCCATCGAAATGCGGGAGGTCTAAAGTAGGGAGCCTACTCGCCAACCCCGGTGCTGTCGTAGGAAGCTCCTGCTTCAAGCCGGGTTGCCCGTCCCTATCGGCAACTATTTGTCTCGCACTATTAGAGACAGCATCATACAGGTCTAAGACCTGGGCATAGTCTTCGCTGACCTTATTTCGCTGGTCAGCGGTGAAGTCATGAACTGACACTTCGAGACAGCAAGTGCTGAAAGTGCGGAATTGCTGTTCCACACTTGCCAGGCGATCGTCAATCCGCTCGTACCTCTGTAGCAAAGCCTGCTGGCGATCAGGCCGGTTCACCAAGGCACTGGCCGAGGCAAACCAGTGCAAATCTGATGCAATAGCACTAGCAGCCGCACGCAAGTCCTTGATAGCTGACATAATCAAATTTCAAAAGAGCCCGGACAAGCGTTAAATAATATTAACAATCAAAACTTAATATTTGTTAATTCTTTGAAACCAACAAAGTATTAGCCTGTTTACTGCTGGTACAAGCAAGTGGCAGGTATTTACTGCCCAACAAAATTAATTGTTTCAATATATTGACTCAAAGACAAAGGTTATTAAAGTTATAACATACAACAATTAAAGTTGAAAAGTAAATTAGGTAATTAATTAATTACTGCAACAAACAGACCAAATGTGTTATATATTACAACTGTAGGCACCAGTTTGTGTTACCTAACAATATTATCTATATATTATAACAAAACAAAGGTTTATCAAAAGTTTGGTTGTTATAAGTTATGTTTCAAACTTAATATAATTATGAGATAAACTAAATTTACTAAATTTATTGATACAAACAGCTGTTATGTATACAAACAAACTGACTTGTTAATGCTAGCAACAACAAATTATTGCTAGATTTCAACAATACAAGTCAAACCATTACTGATTGAGGTTATGTATGACATGTGTTTCAAGTTATGCAGGTCAACCAATACAAATAAATATGATGTATTTTAAACAACACTAACCTGGGAACACCACAACAACGTTAACAATGAATATATAGCTCAGATACACGCTTATACAATACCAATCTGAGTATAGGTACAATCAACGGCTAAGTTTTAACTACGCTCTGCTACCAAAAATTATGTCTAGAGTTACCGTAGGCAGGTAGGAAATTGTTCAGAGGTGCACAGTGGAAGCTGTAAGACATCTACCCGACCACGATAGACAATATATCCAGACACAATGCACTGCGTTGCACAGCGATGAATAGAAATCCAAATTACAACTAATATTAATAAAATGTTTCAACTTACCTGATATCTTCACTGATGTCAGGCTAGAGCTAAATTAGATACATTCATACAAATATATTGGCCAAAATAAGTGAATGAAGTATCTTATACTTAGCTATTAAGCTGCAAACGCGACGTTTTCAAGACACGTTGGCACGTGGACGTCGATGCCGGGTTCACAATTTTCGCAAATGTTCATTAAGATACAAATTATCTTTTATCACAAATAAACCGATGCCACTTGATCAAGGAAGTTGCATTAAAAACGGGTTCCAAATACAATTATCCCTTAACCACTGACGTGTATTTACTGACGTTAACACTGACGTACGTCTCTCAGACCCAAGGTTTTTTAAAATGACTCTAACCAGCTATTTTACTTTTTTTAAGGGCTGGTTTATTTATTTATTGTAAGTTTTAATCTAGAGTATCTACTAAATAAAAGAAAAGCACACATTAACCTAAATATTTTTAATTGTCAATCAAAATACAAAATGTGAGAAAATTGACAATAACAAAAATAGCCTCCGTTCTAATGGCTCATACACTTATTTTATGAGTCTAATATTATCACAGACCTGATATTACTTAAACAACTATATAATAAACTTTAAATCGGATAATAAATATGGCACCTAATAATAAAAATAACAACTTTTTAACGGCATGCATTACAAGCCGGTTTTGAGCACTGTAAACAAACTGGCTTTTTACAAGCATGACAAATATATGAGGTTTTTCTCTTATTTTGTTTATAACATAAAGAACAATTTTTATGTGTAGTAAGACGACTATCTTGAAATTGCATTTCAATATTAGGAGTTACAGTTGAGCCAATAATGAGAGTTAGAAGTGCTCTGAATTCTGAAGAAAGTTGAGGTATGGTTATACGCCTCTCAAGATGCGGCTTAACTAGCCTTTTTGCCACATTTTTCATAAAAGTTAAACGATCTTCAGAGCTATAGTTTGATAATATGAAGCTGTTTGAACTTTCGGCAACCAGCAAGCGATCATCAGATGACGTTTTAACGCCTATTTAGCCCTAAAACAAAAATCAAAGTAACTAGTAAAAAGTTACATTAACACTGACGTGGGGTCTCACAGAACTTATGGAGTCAATATTTACCTGTTAGAGATGCACCGCACGTTCGTTCACTCCCGCCGCGCGCGCGTCGCTGCGTTCTAGGAAGGTACCGGGAGGGGCAAGTTTGTGCGCGAACGCAATGAAAAGTTATAGCCAATTTAAGCAAGTGCTTGGGTCTGACAGACGTACGTCAGTGGTTAAGGGTTATACAAGATCAAACGCGCTCATCAAAACGGAATCTTCCAGAGCTTTTTACACTGACCGTGGGAAACGATGATGAACCAAAAAGTGTGAATGACAGTTCAGTGTGACCATAGTCAGAAATTTTCAATAGACTAAACTAAACGTTACTAAATCGATATAATCGACTTGACCTATCATAAAACTATTTCCATTTCAAACAATATATAATATAATTTGCCTACTATGAGAATTTAGGTTAGCTACAAGGGAACATTTCAAACCTAATAATAATTATGGTCTGTAGATATTGTTCTACACTGCGCAAACCCCTGCCAACGGCACATCACTTAACACTTAAGCTGCAGATTCAAAGAAGGATTATTATTTTGACCAATAAATATGGGTGAGATATTTTTGTACAACGTCGCTTTTCTCCATTTCTGTGAACAGGCTGCCTCAGTATGTTGGGTTGCCCGTTTGCTGCTTTTTTTTCATTCCGTATTGAATATTCAAGCATTGACAAGAGTAATAAAACAGTGTCACAAACATTTTGTTACGGTGTTGTGAACAGATTTAATTAACATTGAAACGTTGTTTAGGTTTGAAATTGAACAGCGGCCATAGTTATGATAATATCATTGTTAACATGTTACTAGTAAACAAAAATATTTTTTGTTGACTTAGTAAATCCAGATTGGTGAAACCGCTTTCGTACGTTAATGGTATACCATCTGTACCTATACCACTTAACGTACGAGATACCTCTGGCTTAAAGAAAAGCGTCTGTTTCTCCTTAGTATCCCTAGATCCCTAACCTTATTTTTCGACACTTATTACTAACCTTCGTACTTTCGACTACGGTATTTAATAAAGGGGATAATGGGTTTTATTTGAATTAAACATGCATATTTTTTATTTTTATTATAAATTTATTTTATTCTTCTTATTAATTAATAAATTTACATAAACCAAAACGGCATATTTATAAAAAATCTGCCTTACAAATGAGATCGTAGGTTTTGTGGCAAATTAACAATGGTAACATTTTAAAAGATTTTTTAAAGTATTATTTTAAAGTAAATGTGAAAAATAATTTCCAAATATTAGAAATAACAAATGAAATAAAATAATGAAACAAAAAATTTGGTAAAAATCTATCAAGCTATACATTTGTGACAAACGTCAAGTTTGTGCTCCCCGCACAACGATAAATTGCTCTGGGTGCAACTACTTTAAGTCATCCTTCGCTTTGCGGAGGGACACAAGGCTTATATTTTCCTATTTTAGGTAGGAGGTACATCAGTCACATTATTTTCACAAATAAAATAAATAAACAAAACAAAAAAACGCAAAAGTTCACCAACTATATAAGACAAAATGTTACGTTAATACTAACCTTCGTCGATGCGATAAGCCATGGTTGCTGGAACGGCGCTAACGGTGCCCCCCCACTCAAAAGACTACCGTCAGTCGGGGGGGCAACGGGTCGACTGAGATTAGCTAAAGTGTGGAAGCAGTGCGATCGCGCGCGCTAAAGTTAGCACGATTTAAATAAACCCGCGTAGTCGAATCGACGAAGGTTAGTAATCTAGGGGTATAGTTCGATATTATATCCGGCCCATTCATGCTGAAATCAGCCCTTGCTGATTTTAGCATGAATGGGCCGGCTCGTCTGGGGAAGTAATACCCTCTCACAGAAAATCGACGTAAAGTAACAGTACCTAAACTGTTGCGTTTCGTTCGATGATTCAAAGTGCCAGAGGCCCTATCCCTTATTCCTTCTCCCCAATCCCACTCCTCATCCTATCCCCTTTCCCAACCCCAAGCGGCGGCAACGCACTTGTGACTCCTGAGGCGTTGTTTGTGTCCATGGGCGGCAGTAATTGCTTACCATCAGGCAATCCGTCTGCTCGTTTGCCGCCTATTACTGTAAAAAAAATTGTTTGATTGCTACGATGTTTATTTATTTTATAACCTTAACAACTGAATTCAATATTCGATCTATCTATTTTTTGAGATTTTAGATTCATTTTTGACATAAACTCCATACAAATTATGTCAATCACGAATCTCGAATCTCAAAATCCATGGATTGATCGAATATTGAAACCGGCCGTAAAAGATTTGCGATCATTTAATTTTAAATTATTTTCCCATCCAGGAGTCTAGATGAATAAACACCGTGACTGTATTGATATGTTTATATAATGCAGTGGATCAAACTAAGGTACGATTAAAATATTTTGGACCACATAATAAGATATCCAAGCATAAACTAATAGCATTTAAAAGAAAGTTATCTCATAGCATTCCCGCACCTTTTCTTTGCACGTACGTTTCCACATTTAGGCATCTGATTGTTTTCACTTCTGTAAACAGAAACAACTCCAAGGCGCTCGGATCAAAACTTTCTTTATTTGCAATTAATTTCCACTCTTTCAGTTCGCGAAGAGCTTTGAGCTGAAATGAAATTCCACGGTTTGGCACCACGTCGCTTCAAGTTAGTCTATTCATTCTTTATGGCAAGTAAATGGATACAGTATTTTGTTATAAGTTTGTTAAGAAAAGAGGATAACTATGTTTGAGATAAACAATCTGCTACTTAGCTAGAGAAAGATAGACTTATTTTGTGTAATGTGGTTCAGCGGAAATCGTTTGTACTTAATGATAACTGCAACACTTTCGGATATGCTGTTGACCGTATTTGCGGGACTACGCGTCCTGTGACAGTGAATGCAATGCCAAATAGCGAACATTTTAGGCTTCCTATGAAGTGAATGCTTCGCCAAAGAGTGATAATTCATCAACATTTTATAAATAACATTTCAGATACCGTTGACAGGTTGACAGTGCAAGCGCTCAGGCGCGACTGAGTGCTTGCACTGTCAACACACATCCATACGTCACCTAAAGCAACTTGCAGGGAAAGTAAACCTTTTGTCGTCGCCCATAGCCATGATGAAGTGTAGCGCATGCGGTAACCAATTCAATGACGGAGTGCAATGTGGTTCCTGTAAGAAACAACTGGACTTCTCATGTGCCAATATAACTGAAGTGGGCTGGAGAAAGTTGGGCACCGAGCGCAGAGCAGCATGGAGATGTTCTTCGTGTCGCGGGTCGTCTCCGCTACCATCGCCGTCCGGCCAAAAGGACCCATTAACCCTCGAAGTACTTATGACCGAAATCCGGGACATGAAACAACAACTGTCTGGCCTGCCTACTCTCATAACCGAGATGAAAGGTTTGCGAAGTGAGATCCTGGAGGTTAAAACGTCATTTATGAGTGCTAAATTAGACGACTATAATGCAAGAATGGATCTGATAGAAAATCGACTCGCTGAACTCGAAAGGACGAAAGAATCAGTTATTTCTCTGCAGTCCGAAGTTGCCAATATCCAGAAGGAACTCAGCACCTACGATCAGAAATCCAGGCTTAACAACGTGGAGATTAGAGGAATACCCGAAAAAAAAGATGAGAACCTTTTTAAAATCATAGACTCTATCGGAAATGCAGTGCAGTACACAGTACCAAAACCCCAGATCAACTACATCTCAAGAGTACCTACGTACAACTCAAAGGATAAGCATATCATCGTTAGCTTTATTAATAGGTACGTGAAGGAAGAGTTTATTGCTGCGGCGCGAGCTAGCAAGAGTCTCTCAACAAGTGACCTGGGATATCAATCTGGACAGCGAGTCTATGTCAACGACCATCTGAATGCGGCATCGAAAAAGCTTCTGAATACAACGAAGACTATAGCTAAAGAGAAGATGTACAAATTCGTATGGGTGAAATACGGTAAAATTCATATTCGCAAGAACGTTGAATCGCGTACTACAGTGATCAACAATGAAAACGATTTAAACAAAATTGCTTAATCTGGTATCGTGAGTCGAAATCATTATCTTTTTGCTTAATTATACTTGTATATCTAAATGTATTTCTCACCTTTAGAGTCGCATATTTACTTAATCTACTTTTGTTCATTATCCTATTAACCAAATTGCTGTCAGTATGCAAAATGTTTTTAATCCCTGCCTACGCTCGAACTCGTTTGCGCCACTACCGCTCTCTTTGCTTTCGCTACGCATTAAGTTCAAATATATTTATCTCACTCACACTCGTGCTTATAAAAGTGTATTGCTCACTCGCTTATGCATTCATTAGCCGTTTATTTTATAATTGTTTTTGTTCACCCGCATTTATTATTTTTATGACGGACTATTTTTATTTTGCAAGGATATTATTTATCGTAGGTGTATGATTGCTTTATTGTTGTATTTTGCTGTTTCTTCATACTTTGAAAATTACTTCTAACGTTATGTTAATGTTTAATAATGCATTATAAGACCTCGAAATTAAATATCTATTATCAAAACGTCAGAGGGTTACGTTCCAAAACTTTCGAATTCTATCGCAATCTTTCTCTCAGTTCTTATGATGTTGTAATTTTAACGGAGACTTGGCTTGTGGAGAGTATATCCAATAATGAACTCTTTGATAACCGGTACACGGTATGGCGACGGGACCGGGATTACAAAGTCACAGGACAGACTCTAGGTGGCGGCGTCCTCATAGCAGTACGCAGCGATATTTCTGTTCTGCCACAACCACAATTTCATTCTTCGGCAGAGGACTTATGGTTAACTTTAAGAACACCTAGTTTAAAATTACATCTGTGTGTCATTTATTTGTGCAAACAAAATCATGGTCATACTTTTTCGCAACAACTTAACAATTTTTTATTAAAAGTTAGCGACGCCTTCTTACGCAATCCATCTGATAAATATCTTCTAGTGGGAGATTATAATATGAGTAATATTTTATGGGTTCCTAGTAGTGACGGCTCTTTGTCTGCTTCCAATATACATAACCAAGACGAACAATTATTTATCGAAGAAATGCAGACCCATAATTTATTGCAATACAATGGTATCCTAAATAAGTATGGCAAAATTCTCGATTTGGTATTGTCAAATGTAACCAATTTAGTAGCCCAGTGCGACGCTCCATTAGTACCAGTCGACCCCCATCACGGGGCGCTTACGATTACAGCCACCACCATCGATGTACCAGGTTTGAAACCGTTAGCGCATACCAAATATCTTTATGATAAAGCTGATTTTGTCTCAATTAACAACTCGATCTCATCAACGGACTGGAATAAAGTATTTTCGATCAGATCTATGGAAGAAGCAATTGATTATTTTTACCTCAACCTCAATAACTTAATAAAAAAGCATATCCCGTCCAAGGTAGTCTCGAAAGAGAAATATCCTAAGTGATATTCGCCGTCGTTAAAAAAAGTAATAAAGGAAAAGTTTAAATACTTATCTAGGTATAAAATCTATAAAAATAGATCTGACTGGAAAACTTATAGACTTCTTCGGGACAGGGTTAAGATCTTAGAAAAACAATGTTTTAATTCCTTTATAAGCGCCACAGAAGAGTCTATAGAAAAGAACCCAAAACAATTTTGGTCATTTATAAAGTCGCTTAGCAAGGATAACAATATACCCTGCGTCATGAAATATCAAGATACTGTTGTCTCAAATGGAAACAAAATATGTAACGCGTTCTCCTTCTACTTTCACTCCACATTTGTTATGCCCGCTACATCAGGGGATGCATCATACTCCTTAGACACCATTGCTCCCGATTTGTCGGATATTTCCACTGTGGATATAAATATTACAGAAGTCACCAAACTTTTGTCCCAGCTCGATGCCTGTAAGTCTGCCGGACCTGATAAAATCCATCCTCGTCTTCTTATAGCATGCGCTAAGACTATCGCTATCCCTATATCTCTCTTATTTGAGAAGTCTCTTGCAACCCGCACCTATCCGCGTATATGGAAATCGGCGTACATCACTCCAATTCATAAAAAGGGACCTAAGACCGAAATTACAAATTATAGGCCAATCTCAAAACTATGTGTGATCTCAAAGGTATTCGAGAGAATTATTTATAATCAAGTTTATTCGGCTCTAGAAAATTGTCTCAGCCAAACGCAACATGGTTTCCTCAAGGGTCGCTCGACCGTCTCAAATCTTATCTTATTAAACGATCATTTGACGAAAAACATGGATGCTGGTAAGCAAGTGGATGTGATATACACCGATTATAGTAAAGCTTTCGATCGGATCAGTCATGAAATCTTATAAATAAAGCTTCAGCGAATAGGAATAAGAGGTGACTTGCTCAGATGGTTCTCGTCATATATTAGAAACAGAACACAGGCCGTAGTATTAAACAACTACATATCGAGCTGGGTACATATCCCCAGCGGAATCCCTCAGGGATCGTTAATTGCGCCTCTTTTGTTTATTGTATTTGTAAATGACATTGAAACCTGCTTTCATTACTCTAAACTACTGTGTTTTGCAGACGACATGAAAATATGCATCTGTGTCATCACTATCCGATGCAAAGCTACTTCAGTCGGACCTTACGCGCCTTGATCAGTACTGCCTCATTAATAAACTTGATCTTAATCCCTCCAAATGCTCTGTTGTTACGTACAGTCGTAAGAAAGAAAATGTACTATTCCAATACACGGTAAAGGGCCACCCAGTACCTAGAAATGCATCTATCTGTGACCTGGGCGTTACTCACGATTCAAAATTGCTTTTCGATAAACACATTGAAGACATAATAGGAAGGGCCTCTAAAGCTCTTGGTTTTATTATGCGTTCGTCCGTATGCTTCAAAAAGGCCAAAACCTGGAAAATTCTATATTGCACTTTTGTCAGGAGTATATTGGAGTATGCATCGCAGATATGGAATCCGCGCTATGACACGTACGTCGCGAGAATTGAGAGAATTCAAATTAAATTTGTCAAATACATGTGCTATAGATTACAAATCCCTTTTAAATCTGACCAATATTTAAATATTTGTAAAAAATTTCACCTCCTAACCCTTTCTGACAGAAGAAATATAGCCGACGTTTGTTATATGCTTAAAATTGCCTCAAACAACATAAATTGTCCTGAATTACTAAGCAAGATGAATATAAATGCACCACCTAAGCTATTAAGATCTATTAAACCCTTGCATGTTCCCTTAGCCTCTACTAATTATCGTCAAAACTTCTTTCTAAACCGGGCGAGCAAAAGCTTTAACTCAGCTGCTAAAGAACTAAATTTGGATTTATTTTGTACTAGTATTCCAGTGGCGAGACGACGAATGAGTGAGAATTTCTTTGCCTAAACTATTACCAACTGAACTGTAGGTACTGTGCGCTATGTATATAATATTGTAGTTTGCTATGTTAAGTCACTTTTATCTTTTTTATTTAAGAATGTGTGTGTAGTTTACTATATTATGTTACTTTACAGAATTGTGTTTTGCTATGTTATGTTACTTTAATCTTTTTTATTTAAGAATGTGTGTAATTTTTAATATAATGTTATACGTGAGGGCCTGTAATTGGCTAACCGTTGCTTACTCAATAATATTATAAAATTATAACAAGCTGTTGGACCTCCAATAAATAAATAAATAAATAAATACCTTGTAGCTTATGCAGCCTGAAAAATAGCCTAACAAAACATATTGATAGGGAATTTTGAAATGACAAATAGACACTTCCATTTTCTTTATACATGGTGTAACAAGTCCTAAAGAAAATTAATATCCCAATTTTACCAATCATTACATTTTTTTTTTTACCTTGGCATCATACCTGGAAAGTTACTTCACGAGCTATTAAGTCTCAAAATTACCATATTTTTAAAATGATGCATTTTTCGCGCCGATTTGTTCTATGGATAGGTAGGTGTCTAGAGCATTGCACGCGCGCGTTTTGCATTACGGCTTATAACATCTTATATAATATATTACATATGGCCATATTGTTTTTGTTTACCAGGTTTGTTTGCTTAGCATAACCTGACATGATGTGTAAAACGAGTAGACTTCGGCTTGGTGATTGGTCTATTAATAATATGTATGTGGAGGTATAAATGTATTAGATGTAGTTACTAGCAAATATTACAATCCAGACGTGTATATGTAGATCCCTATAATCTTTTAATGGTCAAAACTTAAGGTTTCATATTCAACCAATTTTAGTGTAATCTTAATCTTAATATATAAAATCCTTGCGTTACTGACTGACTGACAGACACGCTACAGCCGAAACTATTGGGCGCAGGAAGCTGAAATTTGGCATGTATGTTCCTTGGGGACCGTAGGGGTGCACTAAGAAGGGATTTCCCGAAATTTCTACGGGATCGGGCAAAACGGAAAATTCAAAAATATGTGCGTGCGAAGCCGCTGGCGTCGACTAGTCAATAAATAAAAATATTAGGCCAAACTTCATTAAGGACAATCATAATTACATTAATAGGGAAACTCGTAAAAATACGCAAATATTCAAAAATGTCTTTAATGGCTTAAAAGACTACATACCAGTTGGTATAAATAAAGTCTGAATCTGAAAGGTTATTTTGAAGTTATAAAAACATAAGTAACACAAAACACCAATGTTGTTGATTTAATTAAGATACGAAGCTCCCAGAAATGCAATCATCCTTTTCATTCAATCTTAAGAGGGTACAGGAAGAAACGTGACAGAAACAGTTTCTCAATAGATTTATCTTAGTGGCGTTTCAAGTGTGTTCTAATAAATTAAACTACATTTGGACCGTTTCGCTCTTCTTTCACCTATTGTAAAAGCAACAATGTCTCGATTAATCTCAAAAACTTCCGAGTCACATAAGGCTTACAGTACACCAGCTACTTTTGATATAACTTACGTACTGAAGATTTTGCGACTGCATTGACATTTTTATTCAAAATTTTCTTTTAGAAAAATGTATATCGCACATTTTTCTAGCTTAGCTTCGCTGATTAGAGCATGGATAGGCTGCTTTAACCGGGTAATAATTATCCTCCCACTGAGTATCGATGTAAAGTGACAGTATGCTACAGTTGCGTTTCGTTCAGTGAGTGCCGAAGGCTCCATCTCGCTTCCCTTTTCTCCCTTCCCACTGTAGTGTGTATGTTACCTTATATGTATTAAACTAGTAAGTAACTACCTTTATAATATTAGTGTCAGCATTTACCCAGATATTTAATATGTATTAGTATGTTATATTTTTTTGAGCAATAAAACTTGACTTTTGAATTGTACGGACGTGTTGCGTTATTATTGAAACTCTCCCTAACCGTGCCTCGGCACGTGGACACACCACACCACACCACATGGCGACCCTGCCAGACCCGCCATACTCGCTTCATCTTGGTTGACTCTATCGTGGTATCTGGACTTCTCGCTGATAATACCATCCGAAAAAGAAGACAAACAAGGCTATGGGGACGTCGCAAAGTAAAGAAGAGGTGATCATTGCGCAAGCTGCAGGCGGAGACAATCACGCTCGGGCTACCGCTGAACACTTGCAAACCAACAACGTGCTCCTGTCCATAATATGCGCGTGTATGCTGCTAGCTGTGCTGCTCGGATTCTGCTACCTGTACAAGAGATGTCACACTGGCTGGATGCAGAGGGAACTGAGGAATGATTCACTGGAGCGCGTGCTGTCTCGCGTGAGCTACCGCCGTCGCAGGGAACTTCGAGATCGTGAAGATTCGGAACCGAAGGTGTGAAACATGCGTGAGTTATAATTATGTGCGTATTAGTTAAAAAACTTTAATAAATATATAAAATTAAAATAAACCTAAATAATTAATATTATGAATTTAGAATTAGAACTTGCTAAAATTTACGAAGAATTAAATCAATATAGAAGTAGTATTTCTAAGTTGGGTCCTCGCAGAAGGATAGGTTCTAGTTTTGAGAATAAAATTTCTGAATGTAAGAATTTATATGTATCTTTTAAGAGTATTTTGCATAACTTGCCTAAAGAGATTTCTGGAGATATATAAGTATTGTGCTCTCGTATAGATAAATGTTATGAGAAAATTTTATCTTATCAAGAAGAATCGAAAGTTTTTAGTATAAGTAGTTGTAGTGAATTAAAAACCATGGCTAGTGAAAAGTTTAACTTCAAAACGGCTGTCAGTCTTTTGCCGAAGATGAATGGTGACGAGGAGACAACTCAGGATTTAATTGATGCGATTGAATTATATGAGTCATGTCTTGATGATGGTGATAAGCAGATGTTGATAAAATTTGTTTTAAAAAACCGTTTAACAAGTGGAGCCAAAATGCGATTAGCTGCTTCTTATAGTTCGGTTGATTTGCTATTAGGAGACATGCGTAGGCATTTACTGACTCACAAATCAGACACTGCTTTACAGGCGAAGTTACAAAAGGCTAGACAGGGAGACAAATCTATTAAAGAGTTCGGTGAGGTCATAGAAAAGTTGTTTGTCGATTTAACCATCTCTCAAGCTAATGGTGATGAACAAGCTTATAAGATATTTCGCCCCGCTAACGAAAGAAACGCCATAAAATGTTTTTCAGAAGGATTGAGGAACCAGAGGTTAGGTACTATAATCTCGGCTAGGAATTTGACTTCTTTGAAGGATGCTATCAGAGTCGCAGAGGACGAGGTATCCAGTTCCACTTCGGAGCATCAGGTCATGTCATACGGTCGCCGGCCACCGCGACGAGGTTTTGGTAATTATTTTCGCAATAGAGGATATGGATTTCATAATCGTAATTCATATAATTGTTATAATAGTAATAGGCAAGTGTCGCAACCGCATCATATTTCGAGCACGTCATCGAACACGTTTCAAGGCGGCCGCGGGCGCAGCGGCGCACGGGCACAGGCACGAGGCGTATCAAGTTCGAGGTATGTACGTGGAAATTATAATCGTGGCAATTATACAAATAGGAATTTAAATCACTTTACGTCTAATCCAAATACGTCGGTAAATAGTAACGAGAAGGGTGACCATAATTTAGACGAGTTTTTTCGTTCCTAATCAAATTTTAGTTAGTGATAGTATTAATTGGGTAACTTTAAGTTTAGATAATGTAGAATTAGAACTTTTAGTAGATACGGGGGCCTCCTTATCAGCGATTAAGTATGAAGTTTTAAGTTTAGCTAAGTTAGAGTTACATAAGTGTGATTTAAATATATATGGAATTGGTGGAAGTTTGAAATCAGTAGGTTTTGTCTATTTAACGTTGCAATGTGGAAACATTTCTTTTAAACATAAATTTTACGTATTTAAAAGTTTACCATGTAAAGCAATTGGTATACTGGGTCAGGATTTTATAAAACGGTACTGTGGAGTAGTAGATTACGGGACCGATACTTTGTCCCTCAAGTGCAAGGAAAGTATTGTCACACTACCTTTACATTATTATAGCTATTCTTTAAAAGTCGCACCGCGATGTGAAGTTATTGAATACATACCTACACGTATCAATTATGATTGTGTTGTGTATCCCAAAGAGATAAGACATGGCGTATTTTTAGCTAGTGTTGTAGCAAGGCCTAAGAACGGTAAAATGCCCGTGAGGATTTTAAATACGACCGAGGAGGAAGTGAATTTGTGCTTGAGCGAGTTAGAGGTAGACAAATTAGAGAATTATGATATTTGTAATTTTGAGAAACCGGATATAAATGTAGAGAGGATTCGTAAATTATTTTCTTTGCTTGATTTGGGGTCATACCTGAATAAAGAAGAGCAATTGTCTATTGAACAGATTTGTGCTAAATTTTCAGATATTTTTCATTTACCGGGTGACAAGTTAAGCGTAACTAATGTTTACGAGCAATCTATTCATTTAAAGGAGCATGCTACCCCCGTGTATAGGAAACAATACCGAATTCCATTTACGCAGAAAAAGGAACTTAATGAACAGATAGACAATATGTTGCGAGAGGGAATTATAGAAAAAACTAGTAGCGAATGGTCAAGTCCTTTGTTACTAGTGCCTAAAAAATTAGATAGAACTGGTAAACGTCAGTGGAGAGTAGTCATTGACTATAGGCAATTAAACGAGAGAGTACAGGATGACAAATTTCCTCTACCGAATATCACCGATATATTAGAATCGTTATCTGGTGCCATTTATTTTAGCCATTGTGATTTGAGTCGTAGTTACTATCAATGCAATTTATCGTAGGATTCCAGGAAGTACACTGCGTTCACTACTGACAGCGGACAATATCAAATGTGTCGGTTACCGATGGGGTTAAAAATTAGCCCATCTGCTTTTAGTAGATTAATGACAGTTGCTATGTCGGGACTTAATTACGATAAATGTATCATTTATTTAGACGATTTAGTAATTTTTGGCAGAAATTTGATCGAACACAATACTAATTTAATGTCAGTATTTACACGTTTGCGTAAAGTAAATCTAAAACTCAATCCTTCAAAGTGTGAATTTTTAAAACGACAAATTCTATATTTAGGCCACGTAATATCAGCCGAAGGAATTTTACCCGACCCTGACAAAATTCGCGTCATCGAAAGTTATCCGACACCGACATGCGTCGATTCTGTGAAACGTTTTGTTGCCTTTAGTAATTATTATAGGAAATTTATTCGTAATTTTGCAGGAATTGTTTTGCCACTAAACAAGTTATGTAGAAAAAAAGTTAACTTTGAGTGGACTACTGAATGTCAAAATGCATTCGACACGCTTAAAGGGTTGCTTTGTAACCCTCCTGTTTTAGATTATCCAAATTTTTCACAGCAAAATGAATTTATATTACAAACAGATAGTTCTGGTTATGCAATTGGCAGTGTTTTATCAAATTCTAATGGAAAACCTGTCGCATACGCTAGTCGTAGTTTGAACAAAGCTGAATTAAATTATGCTACAATAGAGAAGGAACTTTTAGCAAAAGTTTGGTCAATAAAATATTTTAGACCGTATTTATATGGTAAGAAATTTATAATTAGAACAGATCATAGACCATTGCTTTATCTTTTTAATATGACTAATCCATCGAGTCGCTTAACAAAATTTCGGCTTTTATTAGAAGAATATGATTTTAAAGTAGAGTATGTCAGAGGAAAGGAGAATGTAGTAGCAGATGCACTATCTAGAATCATTTTGACTTCAGATGAATTAAAAGAGATGAGTAACAAACAATTATGTGTTATGACTAGGGCGCAGAAGCGAAGGATTATAAGTGAACAAATATCGAATTCGATAGATTCGGAGACTTCGAACGACGATAGGCCTGATCAACCTAAAGTTGTAGAGGTTCTCAAAAAATGTGACACTGATGTAGAATTTATTATATTACCGGTAAAAACTATACGTAGAATATTAAAAAACGAGAATAGAGAGGATTTATATTTTTCACAGAAAGGAAACTATGTTTATTGTGATAGAAAGAAACATTTATTTGCCAAGTCATGTTCTTTATCAGTCTATTCGCGAGACGATTTACTGAAAGAAATGGCGTTATTGTGCAAACAATGTAATATTGAAGAGGTTACGGTTATTAAAACTAAGAAAAATAAGGCGTTTATAGAAAGTTTAGCTAAATATATTGCAAAAAATAATATTAAAAGTTTCCCACGGTTATGTATTGTAAAAGACGTTCAAAGAATTCATACGAATGACGAGAAAAAAGTAATAATGAACGATTTTCATTTATTACCAAGTAGTGGACACGTAGGAATTAGGCGAATGGTAAATAATATTAAAAAATACTATTTTTGGCCATCAATAGAAAAAGACGTTAAGTGCTATGTCGAAAAATGCCAGAAATGTCAGAAACAAAAGTACACAAAAATTCACAAAGAGCCATTGACTATAACAACTACAGCATCTTCATCTTTTGAGAAAATTTTCCTTGATATAGTTGGTCCATTGGATAGAGACGATTTAGGCTATAACTACATATTAACTTTACAGTGTGAGCTTAGTAAATATGTCGAAGCATATCCTTTAATAACTAAAACAACTCACGAAGTTGCTAAAGCATTCGCGGAAAACTTTATTTTACGTTATGGTATTCCGAAAGAAATTGCAAGTGATAGGGGTACTGAATTTGTTTCCAACGTAATGTCAGATATGTGTAAAATTTTAAATATAACTCAAACTATAGCTACGTCATACCATCATCAAAGCATTGGGTCATTGGAGAATAGCCATAAAACACTAGGAGCTTATTTACGAATACAGACTGACAATAATCCATCCCGTTGGAGTTCATGGTTACCGTACTGGTGTTTTTCGTATAACACTACTGTGCATACTGAGACAAAGTACACACCTTATGAGTTAGTGTTCGGTAAGCTTTGTAGATTACCTAATAACCTGTGTAAGGACGTAGAGCCATTATACAACTTTGAAAATTATGCTTTAGAATTAAAATACAGACTCCAAAAATCTCAAAATGATGCAAAACGTCATTTAATTATAAGTAAACAATGTAGAAAACTTAAGTATGATATGTCTATTAATCCAATTACATATAAGCCAGGCGATAAATTGTTATTGAAGAATGAAACAGGAAATAAACTTGATACTTTGTATTCGGGTCCGTTTATTGTAATTGTAGATCTTGCACCTAATGTTATGATTAATATAAATGGTAAACATGTATTAGTTCATAAGAATAGAACTAAATTATATAAGGATTCTTAGTTAAGATTTAGTACGTAAAGGTTATGAAAAAAAATGTAATTTGTGATTTTTTTTTGTTTTTTGGGGGGATGATGTAGTGTGTATGTTACCTTATATGTATTAAACTAGTAAGTAACTACCTTTATAATATTAGTGTCAGCATTTACCCAGATATTTAATATGTATTAGTATGTTATATTTTTTTGAGCAATAAAACTTGACTTTTGAATTGTACGGACGTGTTGCGTTATTATTGAAACTCTCCCTAACCGTGCCTCGGCACGTGGACACACCACACCACACCACACCACCTCTCGTCCTTTCCCCATCCATAGAGCGGCAAATCACTTGTGGTGCTGCTTGTGTTCATGTGTGGTACCTAATCGCTAACCACTAGGCGACCCGTCTAGCTGTTTGCTTATTACATAAAAAACGTCTCTACTAACCTTTGCTTGAAGGTGCCAATATTTTGAAACAAATATGGCAAATGGACTAATATTATCATCACTGTAATAGAAAAGTTTTATATCTTATATTACACTGATACTACAGTACAGTACTTTACATTTAATTTTATACTTCCGATTAAATTGATGCTTCTAAAATGGCTTATGTGTATGTGAATCAACGCTATATATATATAATTTTAATGTGACCTCATTCGACTGAATACTGTGTTAATTTTTAACCTAATAACTGCTCGTTCCTGAACGAAGACAATAAAAATCAATATGATATCGTTGATTGCTACTATTTAGATCTTAAATGCCTTGCAGGTACCCAAAACACAAGTTTAATCTTATCTTGGGTACCTGAGTTCAAAAGTATTATGGACTACTTCTTAACGTGTATTGTATGCATACCATATATTATTTTGTAATTTTGGGGTTAAATAAATAATAATAATTATTATAATAGGTGTTTGAGAAGCTGAGAGCGGCTTTAAACTACAAAAAGTCGCACATCGTCGATTTTCAAAGTAGTACGTGTGCTTTGACCTTTAGCTGTTAGTTGGACTGTGTCCCAGTCTACGTAGGATCGCTAACGTAAGTCATTTGTCATGTACGCAGCTGCTGCTTCAGTTCACTACTTGTATTGATTTATAAATTACGAAAACTAAAGAAATGGTTTTGGCGAAAGTTGAGTGGCTCGTTTCATAGCGAATTGCGGTACGATTTTATAAATCATACCGACCGCGACTGAAGAATAATTAAATATTGTTGTGAGACCTGAGACAGCATAAAACATCTACCTACAATTTATTAATTTAATAACATCTGTAAAACTATACAAGAACGTTCAAGTGAATCAAAAGGTTCAAAGGAGTTCAAAAAAACCACACTGATACGAGGCTAAAAATAAAAAAAATATATCGAAAGCGAAGAATGCCTACCAGCATTTGATATTAGATATGTTTAATCATCATCAGCCTTTAGCAGTCCACTGCTGGACTAGGCCTCTCCTTTGAAAGGAGGAATTGGCCTACTATACTACGCTGGCCAAACGGGTTGGTATAGGGTTTGTTTCAAGTTTTCCTTCTCTTACAGTGGTGTTCTCTGTTTAATATGCTCCCTCTGTCGACTCTTACGACACCCATGGGATGATATGGGGTGGTGACATTCCGTATTCATAATCTGTCACCACACGGATAGATATGTTTAAAAATGAAGATTAATAAAAACCAAAATTATAATAGATTGAATTATATTATTATCTTACATACATACATACAAAGACTCACGCCTGTTTCCCGGAGGGGTAGGCAGAGACTACGGAACGCCATTTGCAACGATCCTGACATATGTCTCTTATTAGCTTCTTTCTGCTTATTCTTATATAATAACTTCTAGATTAAATTCAGTATGGCTTATAAGCCGCGCTACGAAATTAACTAAAGCTCATCTCACCGGTCTAAAAATCTACGTTTTTTCTTTTCACACTAACTCTCCCATAGATTTATTATTTAGTATATAATAAATCTATGATCTCTCCTCATTCCCACGGTCCCACATAATCTAATTAACTTTCTTGCACTTACTGTCTGTACTGCTCATTCCATTTTAATTAAAAGCTTTGTATTGTCAGCGTGAGGGCAATACGAGTAAAATCAATTATTCTACTTCAGGTGTTCGTTACTTTTCACTGTTATTTTTTTTTACATTGTAACCATTCTTTTATTCGTTTAAATAAGTTTCTAGCTCATTGCTTCGCTATGAATAATTCCCTTCCCTTTTTAGGTAATAAAAATTTGGTTTTACTTTTTCCTTTTGGCGGATTTGCTGAAAGGATTTATGAATATATTTAAAGTTGTACATATAAAATTCATTTACATTTTATTCTTACAGTCTTCTTAGAATATTGCATGCTTTAATGATCAAGAATTTTTGCTTTCTGGACCATAATATTATCAGGATACTTAAGTAACAAGATAATATTCACTATTTTGCAACACATTCAAGCCTAAAATAAAAGGTACAAATGGCTAAATATCTTAGAACAAAATATAAACACGAATCAGAGAAAATCTTTAAAGTTATCTGATTTTAGTACCATGTGTTTTTTAATACTTGAAACGATGATTGACCTAAATTTCACAGGTATACTTACTGTACGTTACTTATACAAATTCATTTTCTTCAACAACATGAAGAATTCCTTTAGAATTGTATCTTCAAACAGCTACCGAGTATATAAATACTTTGTACGACTAAAAGGGTGAAAATGTGTTACCCTGGTTCTTGTGTCTGGCCTGTCACTGCTCGTATATTACAATCTTTAAACACAACAAACATAGTACTGCTTAAACTTCAAAAGGCACTTCTGTTCCGCCCTAGTAACTCCTAGGGAAAAACGGCTTTTCATATAAACTTTATGTAGTTCATAAAGTTACTGTTTTATTACGAATAACGTTATAAGCCTCTGATGAATAGGGACCTAATTATTTTTGTTGGCGCTAAGATCAATTTGTTACCTTCTTGAAATTTGAGTGAATGATTCAAAATTCAAGCCTGAAGATTTTCTTTTAAATGATTATGGTTGATCCGGAAATAAGGTTAAAATATATTTTAATACGGTACTGGTACTACACGTTCATTTATATATTTCATCTTAATTTACCTGCTGTAGCTCTGAGAGGTAAGACTAAGTCCTGATTTGGCAGCATTTTCCGTCTTAAGCAAACGTCGACTTGTATGACTGTAAGTGTATACGTATGTTCTCTTATTCTTATCGGCTTAACCATTTTGTTTACTTCTCGCTTATTAAGTTCTGTTTACCCACTAATTTATTTTCAAAATTTATTGTTACTACATACAGGAACATTTTTCGTAATTTGCCAGGTTATTACATTGACAGTGACAAGATTGACACATGTCAGTGTCAATCTTGTCAGATTGTAACAAAACGTTTTGGGTACGTTCGTATTTTTTTTCTCTTGATGCTAAATGTGTCATGTTATGTTAGTTTTAATTATACAGTATTCACTGTTGAGAGATGTTTAAATTTAGTAAGGCCAGATATCTGGATCATAATGTTTCAACACTAATTTTGTTCTCGTGTTTATATTTATGTTATTTTTCTGTTTAGTGTTTATTGTGTGAATTTAGCTGGCGGGTGGTGCAGTAATAATATTTTGTGGTAAATTAATAACTTGATATATTTTTATTTCACTTTATTTATATATATATATTAATTAATCTATGAATATAATTAATGATGACATATTTATATCTGCTAACAATTCTTTGGTTTTGTCTGCTGTTGATAGTTTCTCCTCGATTGCTGACGTATCACTTGGTGATTTTGTACGTGAGACATTCAACAGAAATTCAAATTGTTCAAATATATTACTGAATGTCTGTCACATAAATGCTCAAAGTGTGGCAAGGCACTACAGTGACCTCCTTGAGGCATTTTCTGATGCAAATGTTCATGCCGTCCTAATTTCGGAGAGCTGGCTCCAACTTCAACTTCTTTCAAACACTTATCCTTTACCGGGATATGTTCTCATTCGCAACGACCGTGTAGAGAAAAGAGGCGGCGGTGTCGCCATTTACTTGCGAAGTGACTTTTCTTATAAAATTCTAGCCTCTTCCCCTTGTAATACTTCCGCTGAATTTCTTTTCCTAGAGGTTTGGGTTAGGAGGACTAAAATTGTCCTTGGAGTAGTATATTGTCCCCCAGCAATTGATTATTTCACCGACTTAGAACTGGTATTAGAATCTTTAGGGTCTGAGTACGAATATCACGTCATTATGGGAGATTTCAATACCAACCTCCTCTCTACCCAGTCTCCTCGTGCACAAAAACTCCTACACATCCTCAAGTCAGCCAGTCTTAGTGTATTACCACTGCAAGCCACTCACCACAACAATAATGGCGACGACACCTGGCTTGACTTGATGTTAACCTCTAGTCCGTCCTTAGTATCTTCCCATGGTCAGTATCCTGCTCCCGGCTTTTCCCACCATGACCTCATTTTCCTTGCCTACGCCCTGAACCCTCCTAAACCTCAACCTAAAGTATTGTACAAGCGTTGCTTTGCCAGGATGAATGCGGAGATGCTCTCTTCTGATGCCTCCTTGATCGACTGGGAACCTCTGATGGTGGTCGTCACTATCGATCAGAAGCTTGACCTCTTTAATACAGCTGTTATGCAGCTTTATGGCGATCATGCCCCTTTAAGAAGGTTAGGTTGAAACGTCCACCAGCACCATGGATGTCTAGGTTAGTTCTGATGGCGATGAGGAGACGTGATCGTGCATTCAGGGCATTCAAACGGAATCGCTCGGATGATAGCTGGGCCTATTATAAGGCTGCAAGAAATCGCTGCAACCAGATGATACGCAATGCCAAACGCCGACACATCATAAGCAATATCGACTGTATATCTCCAGGTGATATCTGGCGATTTCTAGGGACGTTGGGGATAGGCAGATCGAGGCAGTGCAGTCTACCGGAGACTATTGGGTTAGACGATATCAATACTCATTTCATTACCTCGAATACTCTGGATCGTCTAACCATGCGTCAAACGATTGACTTCATTACGGGACTGCCTACACTTAATGTAAATCCTTTTAATTTTTCTCCCGTCACCTTAGATGAAGTTAAAAAAGTTCATCCTCTCCATTAAGTCAAGGGCAGTCGGGTACGATAATATCAGTCGTCGCATGATTACCACTGTCCTTGACCAACTCCTTCTTGTTATCACTCACATAATCAACTTTTCCCTCTCCTCGGGTCAATATCCTGCCGTCTGGCGAAAAGCCTACGTTCGGCCTCTCCCTAAAATATCAAATTCCACTATGCTGAACCACTTTAGACCCATTTCCATTCTCCCATTCCTATCCAAAGTCCTAGAGGCTTGTGTACACAAGCAGTTATCCCGATTCATCCTATTTAATAATATCCTTAGTCCATTCCAATCCAGATTCCGGCCTGGTCACAGTACTGTTTCCGCTCTGCTGAAGGTGACTGGCGATATTAGGGCGGGCGTGGAGAAAGCCGAGGTAACTGTGTTAGTCTTGGTGGACTTCTCAAACGCCTTTAATACCGTCAGCCACGATGTACTTTTGGCCATCCTTTCCCACCTTAATATTTCATCTAAGGCTCGGGATTGGTTCTCTTCATATCTTCGTGGTCGCCAGCAATCAGTTCGGATTGATGAGACATCGTTGAATTGGTGTGATCTGGACGCTGGGGTTCCACAAGGCGGAATTCTCTCTCCACTTCTATTCTCACTATTCATTAACCTCATCACTCATGAACTTCAGTGTGCGTATCATCTATATGCTGACGACTTGCAGCTTTACGCTCAGGCAAGGGTGGACTAGCTGCCCGATTTAATTGCAGATGTTAATCCAGACTTACATGCTATAGGCGTGTGGTTGGACAGATTTGGCCTTTGCGTTAATCCTACAAAATGCCAAGCTATCGTGGTGGGAAGTCCGCGTATGATTACTAGAATAGATTTCACAAGCCTGTCGCCTGTAATTTTTAACGGGTGTGCTATACCATTCTCGACATCTGTGAAAAATCTTGGTCTACACATAGATAGCAACCTTGACTGGCGGACTCAGATATCAGTCGTCAGCCAAAAAGTATTTGGGACTCTGCGCTCACTGTACCGTCTCAAAAATTTTCTTCCATCTAAAACTAAGGCAATTCTTGTGCAAACTTTAATCTTCCCTATAATTGACTATGGCGACGTGTGTTATCTCGACCTGAATGCAGATCTGCTCAACAAACTTGACCGACTTCTCAATTATTGTATTCGGTTCGTTTTTAATCTGCGTAAGTTCGATCACGTTTCTAAATTTCGCAAGGAATTAAAATGGTTGCCGATTCATCAGCGACGAAATTTGCGTACTCTGACGACTTTATACTCTTTTCTTCACTCTCCTAACGGTCCCTCATATCTAGTACCTTATTTTCAATATCTTTGCTCGAACCATGATAAGAACTTGCGATCTACCTTAGTAGATCGCAAGTTCTTATTCCTAACCTTCTTCTTCTCTGTCCATCTCATACTTCTACTTTAGTACATTCTTTTTTCAATATCCAATCTATGCTTCTTTGGAATTTTCTCCCTCCCGAAGTTAGGACGTCCAGTAGCCGTGCCACGTTCAAATTTAGAGTTTGCCAGCTTTTGTGTAGCAAATTGTCGGAAGCTTCTTAGTAGCACTTTATAACTTACTTGTTAGCAGTCTATCTTTTTAAAAAAATATTTTCATGTGTATATATGTATGTATTTATTTTATATGTATGTATGGCTATTTTATGTATTAAAATTTAAATTATAAGTATGTATTATGTTGCGTATTCTCTTTAATTTTACTCTGTTGTAGTACAAACCTGCCTTGATCATCTCTGCATCACCTAAAGGTTGACTGGGAGAAAATGCCTATAGGCATTAAGTCCGCCTTGTGCAATGTATTTTGCAGGAAGTTTTTAAATAAAAATAAATAAATAAATATGTATTAAAAACGTTTCTCTATTTTCGGATTGCCTTTTAATTAGTATAATTTATCACCCTTACGCCAAAAATCTACGTACCTAATTATTTTATACCTACAAGTAACTTCAGTAAATGAAATGCAGTAGATAATGTCAAAATGATTTTAATAGCAGAGGCGGCTATGCTTTTCGCGAATATTAATACCATCTGATTAAGCTTTTACTATAGTAATACTAAATCAAATTTGACGAGTTGAATTGCTTATTCTGTGTGCTTGTAGGAATTCCAGCTAGAGTAGTACATCAGCTATCGATATCTCAGTGCATCATGTTGGTTTAGATGTATAGCTGCAGAAATGTAAAATTAAACACACTGATAAATTTCTGGAATGTAGTGTAGATCATACAAAATAATTTAGCGGGTCTTAATCGCGTTATCTTAACTTATTTAAGGTATAAATACCTATAGCACCGGTAATGGCCAACATCTGGATGGAGCACTTTGAGGAATCCATAGACATGCAGGCGTCAAATGTGAAACTATGGAAAAGGTATGTCGACGATATCTTCTGCATCATGAAGGGCAACAAGCAGGACGTAGAACAATTCGCAGACAAATAAAACTCCATACATCCGAACATCCGATTTACTTTCGAAATGGAGGTAGACGGATCGTTACCCTTTCTCGACGTTAAAGTGACAGTGAGAGATAATGGTACCCTTGGACACACTGTGTATAGGAAACCGACACACACCGACAGGTATCTCAACGCGAACTCGCACCACCATCCGCGGCACTTGGATTCCGTTGTGTCCTCGTTAGTGAACAGAGCGTATGACTTATGTGACCCTGAACAATTAAAAAGTGAGCTGTCACATGTTCAGGAGGTACTTAGGCGCAACGGATACAAGAAAAACATACTCCTTCGGAAGAGGAACGAGCGTAAACCTGAAGTAAGCAGAGTGCCCGCTTACATGCCGTATCTAAAGGGAGTGACGGACAAAGTTGGAACAGTACTCAAGAAATACTCCATCAAGACTGTATACAGTCCTCTTTCTAAGATAGCACACAATCTGCGTACCCCAAAGGATGTCATTCCTCTCCAAACACCTGGCGTCTACAAAGTCGATTGCAGCTGTGGTAGTTCATATATCGGGCAGACTAAGCGTTCAATCGCTGAAAGAGTAAAATAACATATCGCAGCTGTAAAAAACCGACATATAAATAAGTCGGCGATAGCTGAGCATTTGTTGGAGTCTGGACCAAACCACTGCCTGGGTAGAACTGCATCAACCACAAGTCTTATCCACCGATCGTCGCTATTACTCCAGGATAGTACGTGAAGCGGTAGAAATCAAGAAATATAACAATTTCAACCGGGAGGATGGATATAGATTATCAGCTACTTGGAATCCAGTCATCAGCAAATGTAAACACCGCCGCAGTGATAAATCTCAACAGTGTGTAGACGTCATTAGTGTAGTGTGTCGGAGTACCGACATTGCGAACTTAAATAAAGACCAAGTGAGGGTAGGTGCCGAAACCCGCACTTCCACAAGACGGCGCTGAGCTCTCATCAGTGTCTCCGCGACCAAGCTCGGTGCAAGACGAGCGAAACGTCGGTTACAAATAGGTATTTATACCTTAAATAAGTTAAGTTAACGCGATGTAGACCCGCTAAATTATTTTGTATGATGTATACAAATCGCGAAAGTTTAAAATCGATTATGTAGTGTAGATTTAGATATAATGATGCAATTCAAATATATAAAATTATACATATTGACGAAAACATTTCATCAGCTGATTTAAAAATTAATTATGGACGGAGCTGCTCTACGAAATCTTATTGATCGTAAATATGATCATTTTTATTTATTACAAGCGGGCGTCTGGTCGCACAGACCTGCTCTAATAGACATCTAGAAACTTGATTTAAAGCTACTGAGCTAAAAATCGGAACTGAACCTGTTTGGAGTGTTGCAAGCATAAAAGATCTAGCTGCTTGTGGTCATTGACATCAAAATCTTATAAGATTTCTAGTTTAAAATGATCTTTACATTTCAATGTGTGTATTTTTTATTGTGAAACATGGTTCTACATGTGCCGATATTAGCTTTAAGGCGCTGTACTTAGACAAAATAGGCTTCACAAAACAGTTTTTTAGCCAAATGTATACATTTTAGAGCAGCTAAAAAAATATATGTTAATCTTGATCATATTTATGGGGGGGGGGGGCATTGTGTTCAAAACACGTTTTCGGTAAATTTTCTCGATAAAAAAAACCATAAAATAACCATTTAAATTGAAATTGTGGCAATTGTAACTGTATTATTTATAAACAAATCTTGATAATATTAATAACAGTGATGTAATATATAATAGTAAAGGGAACTGTTGTTTTTTTTTATCGATTGGAATAATTAATGATAAATAACTCGTTCTGAACGTCCCGTCGTCGTCGCGCTTCTCTTTCTTATATATACAATCCGACAGTGACAGCAACAGCTGAACTCAGTAGCTGTACACGGCGCCTTAACCCTAGAATACTAATCATCGCCTGAGAGGCCGCGTTCAGTAGATTTTTAAGAATATTTTTAAATTACGTCTATGCATCGCGGCGTGCGTTCGTGCCAATATAGTACACCACACGACACGGTGGAGAGTGGTCATGGGTTCAGCGGGGAATACCAGGTATCGAGTTATTGACCGCACGTTCGCCTGGGAGGCGATCATTAGTATTAACGGTAAGTTTTTTACTTACGTAGTTTTTTAGTTTTTTACAATTATCTGTTTATTTATGTGTAACGATAAGTTTTATTTAACTGAGAATTGATCATTTTGTTTCATAGATGAATCTCGACTAGAACCAGATAACAAACTATTTGGAAAACGAAATTCGGACTATGAAACTGAAGATTACGATTCAGACGATAGTGTGGCTGGTCCCACTGTCTTACCTTTGTGCCTCTATGGATGGTCTCTAAAATATTACTCCGAACAATCGTAATATACCGACTAAAACATCTCAAATACAAACAAGCACAAGCACCCAGTTAGAAGCTGTTCTGCAAACACAATCTCGATCTCCAAACTGCTGTAATTGTGATAAAAAGATATAGGCTGATTTTAATTTACTCTCAAGCCAAATATCTTATAACTAGAATGGTATTTTTACTTTTATGTGATATAACACTTTAACAATACTGAATTTAGATAATAAATTAAAAGCTAATTGTGTATTTTTAGTTTTTATTATTATTTTTCAAAAGACTGTTCCATCCAGGGTAATTTTAGATTTAAGGTTGATTTTCAGAATGAAATTATAATTTTAAAGAAAATGTGCCATTAAATTTAAAGAAACGAGCTCTTTCTTAATTATTTTGTTACATTAAGTACAAATTTTCATAGAAAACCTTTGTAAAATCTTCTATCATTTATGAAGTAGCCTCCCGAGCGATCATTAGTATTAAGCAGTAAAAAAATAAGATTAGTACTCTAGGGTTAAGCACGTCTAACATAAAACTTAGCACAAAATAATATCTTAAGAAACCTTCATCCATTGATACATTTTCAGTTTTAGTAAAGTTTAATGAATCAGGCTTGGCAGAACATCATCTTCAGTTTTATTGTCTGAAAAACATATCCTGTGTAGTGATACAATATTATGAATACACAGGTTGGAAGTAATTGATTGCAGATGTTTCTGATAGCATCGTCGTTTCGTTATACAAACGATAATTGAATTTATACACCAATTGGTACATCAATATTCTGGCATTTTACTTATTTATCATCAACTTGTTACGACGTTGATGTGAAGATAATGGCTGATAATTATTATGAACAATAACCCTTGAAGTAGTCATTTCAGCAAGTTATTAGTAGTTTTCAAGAATTTCTACACTTTTCTAATTGTTCACCGTTTGGAAAGACGTTTATCATCATATTTTCATTGAAGATCTTGTAGACTTAGGTAAATGTCCACCTTTTAAAAAATCCGTATTTTGGCATTTCATAGGTCATAAAATATCACAGTCATTAATTTGGTTTTAGCCACACTTAACTGTTCTGTGGTTTTAGCCATAAAAGTTGCTTGAAAGAGGGACCTAAGCAATATTGGTAGATAGTGCTTAGGAGTTATAACATATTTTAGATGCAATTCTTTGGAGCGACAACGACATAAAATATTTTGATGTGATATCCTAAAATTAAGTTATAAAGCCAGCTTATTATTCTATTTCTTTCTCTAATATTCAGTATCTATCTCCCTCTTTTGTGTACCTTATTATATATTGTTATGTTCTGCCCTTTCTTTAAATTACATTTAAAGTACAGCGTAATTATTTTAATCTCCTAATTCATGTCTAAAGTATATTCATAAAAAATATTAATATAGATTTGAAAAGTGATCTATCGCAGGTGTCCTATTTTATTTAGTTCATTACCATCTATTGTTACATAATAATACGTTGCTTTAGCACTAATGGGCTAGGTTTCACTTGTCTTAATTTGATCCTTTTTAGACTAAGATGAATCGCGTTCGTTATAGTTCTCAGATGCTAAAGGTGCTAGCGTGTCAGTTGAAATCATATCATTGTTATTTGAATTTAAAAATATGTTTATTGGGGAACGCTTGCAATAAAGGCGTTTTTCTGTCATGCATCTGCCTGGTCACGTAATTTGTCTTCCAAGGGTTTCTTGCCATCGCGTTGGTTCGATAATTTATATACACTTTTAAATGCCACGTGACATATCACGGGGTATCGGTTGTAAGCATTAGCCAAGTTATAAGTCCGACGCGACGTGACATGTCGTAACGCGGTTCCTAAGCCAAGTCAGAAGAAAAGGTGCCCGAAGTACGAAGGGTTTCATAGCCAGCATAGTCTTCTAAAGATTGAATTATGCTTTACTACATGCTTATTTATGATTTAAGTGATTGCTTGGATTCCACTCCTAGGTCAAGGTCCGGTACGCGTATTAACAAAGGCTATACCATTAGAGTGCAAGTGCAAACTGAACTGGCTTAGCTTTTGTTTGACAAAAACTTGACAAAACCCTAGTCTATTCTAGTACTGAAATTAACCGAAAGCGCGTAGACTTCGTAAGATAAATTCATTCTAACATTGCAGCAAACAATGCTATTCAATTTGATACCGATCGTTAACTTCAATAATACCTTTAGGTTCGAAACGTCTACTTTAAAAATTCGAATTTCATTGAAATATAAAAAGGGCCATATCATATAATCTGGGACTAGGTTTAGGACCACAATGTGCCTAATGCCTAGTTTTGGTTAGTAAGATGCGACTGTATGTAATTCAAGTAACTAAATAGGTTATGTTAAGTTCTCTTTTGACCCTTAACCCGAAAATAGGAGCCCAGCGAAGCAGGGCTCTGTCAACTTAGTTAATATTATATTATATCACAAATATAATATGTAGGTAAGTAGACATTATGTAAAATTAAATAGTTTTCAATAAACTAAATTTACATAACTCATATACAAAAGCTCTTCTATTAGAGTCTGGCTCGTGATTCACATTATTGCCTTTGTAAATACGCGTCCGGTACTTTCAATTGAAAAAAGACCAGATGCTAATTATAATTTTAAGTTTATACTTAAAATTATAATTAGCTAGCTAAGCTAACGAGTTATCTTGTTACCTTAACCAAAACCTCACAAAAAAGGACCAAAAGTGAGTTACAGAGACTTTCACGGAAAAATCTCAATCCTAACCTATAATTATGGAAAACTTTTTCGTTACCTACCTAATATATTTTTGTATTTTTTTATTTGTGTTAAACATAGAGAATTTATTATTTATACAAACCTGATCTGTTAAGTGAGGATTTCTGCGAGAACCGCCCACCATAAAATGCATGTTGAAATTCACTTCTAAAAACAATATTTTGTAACCTTGAGGAACAAAGATATATTTATAACTTAAATACGTTAATTTACATAATTTAGATTAACATCTAACAAATTTACATGATGTAAAAAAGTCGCAAAAGTTTAATATAATTTATTAGACTTTAATATTATTTTGAAGGACAATTTATTACTTTAATATTATAAGTTAATTACATAAATTATTGTTTAACTGGTTTACCCATTTAAACAATAATTTATGTAATTAACTAATAAGTGTAATTAACAACAAACCTAATAAGTGTTCTAACATGATACAAAGAATCTCCTTCACGAGTTTCAAAGCTCGATGTCATCGATGGTCACTGCAGCTGAACCTGGCTATACAGGTAGCACAGTTACAGTAGTGGGAATGAGGGTGGGACTAGTCTAAAAATAACAAGAATTTCTCCATTGCTTTAAAGTGACTGACAGAACGGTTGGTGTAGTAGTTTAAGCAGTCGACTCGTCACTTGACTCTGCGTGGGTTTGATCCCCACACAAGATAACACTTTGTGTGATACATAAAATTGTCGTTTCGAGTCTGGGTGTACATTGTGTCCGTTGGTTGTATGTTTGTAAAGACGACACGGGACTTATTCCTAGTGTGGGAGTTGTATGTATTTTAGAAATAAAACTTTAATCCCATGAATTATATTATATTTAATTAAAGAATTTTAAGTATAAGAGTTTAAGCAAATACTATTGAAACTAAAATAAAAATTCAACTACTCTTAAATCTTAATATTTAAAATCCTTGCGTTACTTACTGACTGACAGTCACGAGAAGGGATTTCCCGAAATTCCTACGGGATCGCCCAAAAAGGGGTAAATTAAAAAAATGCAGGCGTAGCTGCTGGCATCCTCTAGTAAATTATATAATTATGACTTATTTAACTTTCATCTTTTATTGATTTAGCTAAGGCCTATGATACGGTGTCTATACCTAAACTTATAAACAAGCTCGAAGCCATAGGCATTAGAGACACTCAATTAAATTTCTTTGCCGATTATTTAAATGACAGGTACCAAAGTGCTCGAATCGTTGACGTTTCTAGCACAGAAACAAAAATACCCCAATATAATCCCTCAAGGAAGCACCCTCGCATCAACGCTTTTTCTAGTGTATATTAACGATCTTTGTGATCAAAAACTAGACCATGGCAAAATCATTACATATGCAGACGATAATGCGCTCCTATTTGCCGCTGATGCAGATGAGAAGGTACAGGATCTTGCTCAAATGGGATTTGACATCGTAAACAATTGGCTAAAAGATAATCTTTTAACGCTAAACGCAGAGAAAACAAAATTCCTCAAATTCTCGATGCGCAAGACACAAACTCAAACATGTTATAACACATTATATGCCCATATCTGTAATGACCCATCGCTTAACCTTTGCTCCTGCCCTGCTATCAATTACACCACTAACATTAAATACTTAGAAATAATACTCGACGATGGCCTCTCCTTTAAGCAACATATAACGGCTCTAACAGCTAGGATACGTAAACTTTTCTTCGTGTTCAAGAAGCTCCGTTTCATATTAGATAATAAGCTTATTATACGTGTATATCAAGCCCTGTGTCAGTCTATTATACAGTATTGTATTACTTCATGGGGCGGGGCTCCTAAAACCATAATGCTGCCTATCGAACGGGCTCAAAGAGCACTTCTGAAAGTTGCAACGCGTAGGCCCTTTCGCTTCCCCTCGCACCAACTGTATGAACTATGCAATGTACTAACTGTACGACAGATTTTCCTACTTTATATTGTCCTAAAACAGCACACCACGCTTACTTATAACACCAATCTGACTGTCAATAAAAGGCGTAAAGATATTGTATGCACTGCACTTTCCGAATCTAAATTCGTCTTCACGAACAGATTTTATGCCTTCTTAGGACCTTTTATATATAAGAAACTAAACAAAATACTTTGTATATATGACGTTAATTATTTCAAATGCAAGCAATTAGTTTATAAGTATTTGCAATCGTTGAATTATAAGCAGACCGAAGATTTGCTAGCAGTGCTAAAATAAATTGGACCTGTCTTGACATTGTTTATATATTAAATTATTTAAATAATATCAAGCTATGCATTTTTCTTGAAGGTATTTAGCGTTGTTATGTAACTTTATAAATAGTATAAGCAGTAATAATAAGTATTGGTATATAATTCTAATTTGTTATCAACATAATACATATCGATAGTGCTCTTACCGCCTGTGGCACAGGTTTACCCTAGAACAGGCACCCATTGTTATTTAGAACATATTTACCCTTAGAAGTACATATACGATTATTGTATTATATATTTATTATATCTTTGTATAAACTCGAAGCCAACGAAAAGTAAGACCAAGTTGTGCTGATTACCTGAAATTATATATGATGCTAATTTTATTAACAACGAAGTTTTGTTTGTAGGATATTGTTAAAATTCTGCTTAGATGATAAAATGATTCGATTAATATTGAAGAGATCAAAAACAGTGAAGACGCTTCAAGGACATTTACTTATTGCTTGTTTATGTCAATATTTATGATATTCTTTTAAAATATAATACACTTTTGAAAATAAATAAAACAATAAAATTAACAAGGAGCCAGGAGAAAGTCAACGATAGAAAGTTATCTTAAGTTGGTGCTACCGTTCTTGGAAAACAGTCACGATTCTTGGAAGATGGCTTTCTGTTACGCTTGCGTGATATAGGTTAAATAAAATTTGAGGGCTGTTCCAAAAATCACATCATGCCAGTACCAAATAGCGGGCAAATACGGGTTGAGTCATAGCAAAGTATGACCGCAATTCGCGTCACCCTAATGGTTTTATTGGCAGGTGAAATTTCTATTCATACATACATTCAGTCAAAAAAGTATCGCGAATGGATTATTTGTTTACGGTTCCAAATTCATTTTTTTGTTTCTTTTGTAAGATTGGCATAACTGTTTTCCATTATGGTGCGGAGTTTGAGTTGCATCTGTTATTTATATTCAATACAGCGCTGTTATTAGTTTTATCATATCTAGTGTTCATTGCCAATTTCATAAAGGACAAAAACATCGAATAAAAATTTTGTCTTAAATTTTTCATCCCCAGTGGAATTTCGTGGTCGGAGTCAATAAAAATGTTACAGAAGGCTTATGATCTCGACCTCGGATTTATAAAAAAACTCGTGCTTATGAGTGGTAAAAAGCGTTCAAAAGCGGTTGAGATGTAATGGTAGATTTGCCTCTGAACTTAACATCGCAAAAGTGAAGAAAATAGTGACTCAAAATCCTCATTCAACTTTGAGAGAGATGGCCCCAAATTTTCTGTATCTCAAGAGTTGATCCGTACCATGTAACTAATCATTTGGGTATGGAACATGTTGCCACTCGGCTAGTCCCAAAAGAATTTTGCACCTCGATAATGCGCCGTCGCACAAGGCCATCATTGTGAACGAATTTTTGAACAAACACTCAACAAATAACATCGAGCAAACACCATATTCACAAGATATGGCTCCAGCCGACTTCTTTATTTTTCCTAAACTCAAATAACCACTCATTTCATTCATAGCACCCGTTTTCAATCGATAGAAGACCTAAAGGAGAATTCGCGGCGAGAACTGAACTCAATTCCGGAAACAGCGTTTAAAAATTTTTGACAATGGTCACACTGAACTGTCAACTTCCCCTTCCGAAAAAAGACGCTTTGGGTTTTGGGCTAGCTCCGTTTGTAATATTGTAATAAATTGATCGCCTTTTGAATTAACGCGAATTGAATTAACTTGTAAATACTTATAATTGCCGCTTTTGACTTCCGGCAAAGTTTGTGACAAATTGGTGATATATTGAACATTGAACTTAGTAAAACACGTGTGTGAATTCCTGATTGGTGCCCGAGGAGAAGGACTACGCTGAACTGGACACTGGTATCTATTCGATTACTCACTGTGCAACGCAGTGCATTGTGTCTGGATATATTGTCTATCGTGGTCAGGTTTCCTGCCTGGCTACGGTAACTCTAGACACACAAACTGTTTTTTATTCATCCAAATTTATTTTATTACGCTCAAATTATGCTCCTTCAGAAACGATACACTTACGCCAACGAATAATCCAATCATCAAAACATTTTTAAACGCTGTTTCCGGAATTGAGTTCAGTTCTCGCCGCGAATTCTCCTTTAGGTCTTCTATCGATTGGAAACGGGTGCTATGAATGAAATGAGTGGTTATTTGAGTTTAGGAAAAATAAAGAAGTCGGCTGGAGCCATATCTTGTGAATATGGTGTTTGCTCGATGTTATTTGTTGAGTGTTTGTTCAAAAATTCGTTCACAATGATGGCCTTGTGCGACGGCGCATTATCGAGGTGCAAAATTCTTTTGGGACTAGCCGAGTGGCAACATGTTCCATACCCAAATGATTAGTTACATGGTACGGATCAACTCTTGAGATACAGAAAATTTGGGGCCATCTCT